>VICI01000723.1:0-31481 GCA_019593645.1 Akabosia matsudoensis
TTTTTTTTCGTTCAGATGAAACCATGTCGATGGTAGACAAGTCTGAGAGTCACTGCCTTTTTTAGCATTAGCTGAGCAGCAGCACTGGGCAACAAAGATATCTTGACGAAGCTTTTTTTTTCGTGTCTTGTGAATTTTTCAAATGGTTCAGCAACTGTTCATCTTTTTTTCTCGGTGCATTCCGTCTTAACTATTTATAGTTTTTTTTAACCTTTTGTATTTCATGTTGCGAGAGTACTTGCTCCTGCTACATCTTGTCAGAGTTACTGGCGGCACAACTTTTATTTTTTTCTTTTAGGTAGAAAGAACACTGATGGAGTCTTCTTCCTTTTTTCACAAAAAAACAAGCCCACTCTGGCTGTCTTTCTCTTGACTTTTTTTACAAACTGTAACGAATCATATCCGATTTTACTTTTCATCTCGTCGTCGACTTTTTTTTGCCCACATGAAAGAAGCTTACTCCAATTAGATCGCCATCAATTCAATTATTCGAAAGAAGCTTTTACTTTTCTTTACATAATACCAGTACTTATTCCCCCCTTTTTTCCTATTGTGTAAAGTCTCATAGAGGTGATGATCATATCATCATTATGATTATAATCATCTTTTCGATGACTTGAAAAGCAACAGTCAGGAATTCTCTCGGATTGTTAGGGAGTCGCAGTCCTCAGTTACCAACTATAAACCCTTACAAGTGCCAAAAAAACTTAAACTAAGACTTTATGACATTGTTATCTGATAACGCGATGAATCAGCACGCCGTGAAGCCATTGTTTAATTGATCACGCAAGTGAACCTATAAACCCCAGTTACGTATTTATACCGTAAAACTTCTAAAAAACGCCGGAGTCGTTCTAAAGATCGCCGGTGGTCAGAGGGAAATTTGAAATGTCGCCGGGTGTAATACATGGATCAAGCGCACAATATCGGCAATAATAAACCTTTAGTCACAGAAAATGACGAAAAACAAGGCCCTGAGAATGAAATTGTTGCTGAAAAGTTTGTCAAGAATTGAATTCAAGCTGATACCATGCTAAATAACAAATGAAAACAAATTTAAGCTAGAAATTAAAATTTCGCCGGGTCTCTAATTATCGGCGGGGGTCGCGAGGGAAGTTTCAATTTTTCGCCGGGGGCGTTCTTTACAAGTTTTACGAGCTTGGAGAAAGACTAACTATCGTATATAATACGGCTATTTTGTGTCTTCGACCGTCCAAAGAATCCATCCATTTTGTTGATGTAGCCTCCATTCTACGTCTGTTTTTTTGTTTCACCACACACCGTTCCCTTCCATATGAAAATTGGCTTCTAGATTCTAATTTGAAAATAAGTAACACTACTGCCAGCAACTCAGTGGCTTTCACTACAACCATAGTTTACCAGATGACGATGAAAGGTGATAAATGAAACACCCTTTCTCCGATGAAAACCGGGAAATGGATGTTGGCTAGCGTTGACTTTATTTCATTCATTCTTTTCCCTTCTCCACAACCGATACTGTATCACTTTTTTATTCTCTTCTCGCTTCAAAAAAAAAAAAAAAAAACTTGGCGAAACACACAGAGGAAACGAGTGCATCATCGCATCTGTGTTTCTCAGGCCCTTGTTGGTATGTGACAGGCTAATTAATTGAGCTCAAGTTGCAACAACAACAAAACCAGGGGCTTTATTATAATGAATAGGAAAAACTGATTAGTAGGCAACACGGAAAAACATATTTTGTGTATGTAGCTCTACTAAACTTGTGGAGAAACCCGAAACGACAAGAGATCAAGCAAACAAGTTCTTCTGCGCTCTCCTTTTTCTCCTGTCTGCGTTATCACAAGAGTCCGAACCGATCCATTTACCATCGTCAAGTAGGCACATGTCGTAGTCAACAGTGAAAGTGTACATTGTAATTATTATCACTGCTAGTTTAGCAGAACAGCAAAGATTATGCGACAAAAGCCATGGAGGCATTACACTCACATTACAAGATAAAATAATAGATGGTCTCTAAGACTCTTCTTGTTGATGATGGAGTAGTAAAAACCGTCTCTCTTCCCTATAATGCAATACAAAACGGCAAACCTCGTGGAAAAAAATGGTGTTGGGTTTCGCCAATGGGTAGGCTAAAATCTAAGCAAGTTCGTAGTAGTTTACCAGAGCCATCAGAATTTTTTTTTCTCTCTAGAAATGGATACCTTTGAAAGGAAACTATCAGCGCAGTTTGTACAATTAATATTTATATAACCCTTGTCAGGAGTCTGTTCAGCAAGACAACACCCAAGTCACAACAACGAAAGGGCCAATTTTCGTACGTTACTTAAGCATTGAGAGAGGGACGACGACGGTTTGACCATGAATTTATATACGCTATGTCGTGCTATATTTAAATCCACGGGAATTACAAAAGCTATCCAAGATGTAACATGTAACATGACAGGAAACAAGCGAGGTACAAGGTTAACATGGTTTTGAGTTAACAGTTTAAAAAAATTAACGCAAATTGACTGATAATTGGTTTGATTACATGTCCGTCCTCAATTTTCCGTACAGTTTCAACCAGAAAAGACAGGATTTTGTTGTAAAAGAAAAGAATATAGATTTGTTGAAAATCGGAACAAGAATTAATGTGAAGGCTTGACAAGGCAACTTAGGAAATTGGTTGTTGAGTCATTCTAAATGAGTCTCACAAGGAACGACTCACGACGACAAACAGGACAAGCAACACAATCATCTTTTTTTTATAGATATTTTCCTCTTTCCACATAACTTTCTCCGCGCTCCAATTATTGAGTTGTATTATACGGCGAACACTGGTCATATCATTATAGTCTTTTTCCATGTGTCATGTCATCCTAGAAAAATAGTGGAGGTGTACGTGACCTCAGAAACAAATTTGAGCGGGTCCAGACGTGTTGTGAATAATTACAGGCTTGATGCTTTCCCCTGCTGTACGCATCGTCAACATGGAGACAAAACCCGACCAACGTTGGTATACTCAAAATTCTCTCGGTTCAACAACCACTTGCTCCTCTCTCTCTTTCCTCTGTTCATCGCTTCATCCTTTTCTATTGTGATATTTTTTTTGTCCGCTGTCCTCCACGCCCATTCGCCGTCAGATTACTAAGAGCTCTGTTCCTTGTTGAAACGAAGACGGTGTTTCATCGTTTTGAAAATGATTTTTTTTCGTTCGTTCGTCAAGATTTCATTTTTACTTTCCACCAATAACGGACTACTGTAGCTAAGTTTAAGTTTTTTTTCTTCAGCCCCGCTCCATAGGTTTTAAGTTGAACAAAGTTTTGTCCCAAAACTTGATAAACTTGATCGCTTAAAAGCTCGATCAAAAGTGAAAGCAAAAAATAGGAATCGGAGTAGTCTGAGGTTTTTTTTTCAAGTTTGAAATTTCTCGCTGATGGAGAACTACCGTCGTCGACTGGAACGTCACGTAATCTTGTTTAACATTCGAAACACGAGTACTTCATTGAACTTGATGGTTAGTGGGACATGAAAATGGGCAAAAACTGTAAATACTGACGAGTGCGCATATGATGATAGGAATAATGACGATTCATGCCCTCCTAAACTATGTTGGGTTACCTTTTCGACAAAAAAAAAAAATCCTGAAAATCGATAAGCCCGTTGAGAGCTTCAAGTTAAAAAAAATAAAAAACTTTATACACTGGCATTCGCGATTCAGAGATGCTAAAAAAAAGTGTTCATCTTTTTATGATTTTTTATATTATCTGTTTCCAAAGCTCCACAAGTCCTCACGTTTCTTTATATTTAATCATTTCCACTGCCAATTATATCCAAGCAAAGCTGTACAATATCATTGACAAATCTCCTTTTCTCTATCCAATCTTGCTCACATCCAAAAAAAAAATACAACGTCTACTTCTTCTTTTTTTGTATGAATTTTGTTGGATATTGGATAAAAAAAGTTTTAGTGTCAAAATATGAAGAAAAAAAAAACTTATAGTTTGCTAATATTTTTGTGTCGCTCTTCGCGATATCTATCTCTAGACTAGATCTGAACAGTCCTGTTTCCATATCAACGCCAATGTCAGTTCCACTCATTCCCTAATCATAACTTATAATGCGTCCCTGATGATGTTTTCGTTGACACAATTGGATTTTCTCTGAGGGTTTTTTACTTTCCATCGTAATCCCATCAGACTGAACATTATTACATATCTGAGGATATCGCACTGAGAGAGAGAGAGAGAGAGAGAGAGAAGAGAGAGAGAGAGAGACATGAACACGGTTTTCATTCGATCTCTCCCTACTATGTACTACTATCTTATTCCTGGCAGTTCTTCCCATGTGCATTTTGTTGGCCAGAATCGCTTAACGTAAAACCTCCAAAGATCGCCATGGCGAAAAATTGAAACTTCCCTCTCGGCCCCCCGACCATAATTGGAGACCGCGAATATTTAGATTTATCTTGTTTTAATTTGTTACAATTCAGCTTAGCACAGTTTAAATTCAATTGTTAATAAAACTTTTCGGTAGCAATTTCATTTTCAGGGCCTTGTTTTTCGTCATTTTCTGTGACTAAACGTTTATGATTGCCGATATTCTGCGCTTGATCCCTGTATTATACCCTGCGTTCTTTGGAGACCCCGGCGAAAATTCAAATTTCTCTTCTGACCCCCGGCGTTCTTTAGAAACATGCGCTCTTTGGAGACCCCGGCGTTCTTTAAAAGTTTTACGGTATATATTTCCGTTTCATTTCCTTACACCCTATCGTAATCCTGTATAAAGAGAGAGGCTCACGAGCAAATTAGAAGGCGACAACTTTCTTGTTTGCTGAATCTCCAATATTGTCAGGGAAAGAAAAATAAAATGAGATAGATGAGCGATTAGATGTAAGATGACAGGAAAGTGAAAAGGAACAAGTTGATCTCATTAAGTATTATTTTTTTCTTCTTCTTCTACGGAACGATGGTATGCCAGTTTTGAAGTCAACTGTTAATCAGAAGCAACATGAAAAAAAGCAAGAAGAATCAACCTGGATTGTGTGCGCGCTCAATGGATGGATGAGTCGTTGTTGTTTTCTCGTCTACGTGATAAAAGCCATTGTAGCAATTAGATCACTGATAGCAAATATTTGTTTCCTTGTGGTGGTTGTTCGTCAACTCCCTCCGCCCTATAAAAACTGCCGCATGAGTGGCACTAAATACATCGAAGAAGGATAAGGGAGACAAGTTTAGAGCCCGTGATGAATTCCAAACGAGAAAGGAATAACTCGTCGTCGTCGCTCTTTTTTTTAGGGTGACAATGGTGAAATTAGAAATGTGGTGATGGTGACAGATTAAAAATGTGAGACGTGACTTGTTTTTTATTTTTGAGGATCTGAGAAACGGGGAATTATAACAAAGAAAATGCGTACGTGTCCAGAAAACAGTTTGACGAAATGGTTTCCTGTTGATGGCTGATGTTTCAAAACAAAAAACGATGAATTTCCAGATATTGACGTGGCTCTTGTTTGATTTTCTAGCTATTATGGGCAACTGCTCGAGATATCCTGGTTCTGGGTGCATTGTTGTTGAAGACGCCAAAGTAATGGCTCGAGGCGACAAACACTATCCTCCTGTGATTGACCTGACATCCATTTCCCCCAAAGCTAGTGAAGGTAAGAGAACAATCTTTTTTGGGAATTTCCCTCGAACAGGATAACGTCATGACGAGGAGCTAATTGGCTAACTGTTAATTTTTTAGTGGAAATGGTATCTCCTACAAGTCTAGTGCCAGAAGTAACATCGAAAGACTTTGCAGGCTACAGCGACGGTCTGAGTCCAATCGAGCTGATGTGGGGTCAAGTGCAAACGCGACGAATCGAGCCGTACTCGTACTGGACGCTAGAGCTGGACATGAGGGAAAGCGCCTACGCCAACCTCAACTTTAGTTTCCCGTGGGGCTCCAACTGGGCCCTTCTCTTTAGAAAAAACACTCTCCCGTCCATCACACAACATGATTTAATGAAGATCATTAAAAATGGAAGGATCGAGCATCGAAACAAAATCCGCCACGTCCGGTGGGCACCTTCCGACGGTCTCCGGCCTACATCGACAAACAACAATATTAATAGCTACTATAACAATATCAATACGTTCAGTAACTCGAGCAGCGGAAGTAGTGGGGGTAGCAGTAGTAACTATTTTTACCGTCGACGTCCCAGTCTTCATTTGATAAATCCTGAGGATAACGATGTCTTCAACAGTTCATCATCTCTGCCACTTTCCCCGACGTATAGTACTAGCACGAGTCTCAAGAATGGCAGACAGAAACGAGATAGTTACGCGGCTGACCAAAGTGTTCTAGTTTTTTCCGAGTATTTGGATAGCGGAAAATGGTTCCTACGTCTATTCAACGATGACCTACTCGATAGGAGAGTAAGCGTTGTGGCCAACATCGACGCTAATGCCGAAGTTCGCTGTCCTCAGCAATGTAGCGGAAATGGGAACTGTGTGTACGGGAAATGCCACTGTTTTGATGGATTCGGAGGAGTAGACTGCTCAATAAGTGAGTAGCCCGTGCGATTAAAATGAATAACTCTGCATGATTCAAAAAAGTGTCCATTTAATTTCAGTTTTTAATAATGTACCGGTTTTTTTCAAACCTTTTTCCCGCCCCTCTAGGCGTATGTCCAGTTTTGTGTAGTAATCATGGACGATATAGTGGAGGTATATGCCACTGCGACGCTGGATGGAAAGGAACAGAATGTGATATCCCGGAGTCGGAGTGCGAGATAAGCAACTGTAATGGAAACGGGGATTGTACCGGAGGTAAATGTGTCTGCCGGAAAGGATGGGCTGGACAGTTCTGCGACAAAAGTAAGTTTTTCTGTTTGTTTCAACACGTCAGTCGGAAGCAAGCAATATTTGGTAATGTGATGCCCATGGGTGCTGGTCATTAAGTGGTTCACTTTGTCATTACTTTCGCTGTAATTGCACTGGTCTAGGGCTAGCTAGCCATTTGATGTGGTCGCAATATGTCTGTCGAGTCAAACAATTAAAAGAACAGGAACGTTTGCCCGAAGAAAGTAAATAAATGCCGCTTTAACCAACAATTGCAAATTATATGCATTATCCAATCTTTTCAGATGACTGTGTGGATCCTACATGCTCCGACCACGGTTCTTGCCATGACGGGAAATGTTTGTGTGTCGAAGGCTGGTCAGGGATCTCATGCGGGTATGACCTTTTTTTCTTTCATACTGTTTACAATATCGCATAAATCCTTTCAAAATTTGCATTCAAAGCCGTGATGGATGAGAGAGTAGCACAACTCTGATATTATTTTGCAATTTACAAAATGACTCAGTCCGTCTTTTCTGCTCGTGAAATTCTTTAGAGTGCCGGATAGCCTTTTGGCAAAATGTATTCCTGACTGCTCCAGCCGCGGTGAGTTTGACGCAGCAACTGGGAAGTGTGTCTGTCAAAAACCGTATGCGGGTCCAAACTGTATGGAAGGTAAGAGCTAAATATAAATATTCCGTGTACTTTCGAAAAAAATGCTTCTACAGACGTAGGTTTTCGAAAGTGTACGTTTCTTCGAAAAAATTTATTTTTTCTGGTGCACTGGATTGTTCATCTTGTGTCCTTAGGAAAAGGCAATACTTGAAAAACTTTTTTGTATTTCATGAATAGTTACATATATGAGAGACAAGTGGTCTTTATAAGGCATCAGGGATCTTTATAAGACATCAGTGATCTTTACAAGTTGAAAGATGTTGAATAAACATAAGCAAAATTCAAATAAAGAAAATACTACCCCTTTCGTCAAACCCTGTAATAAATGATGTTACGGTGATAGATTTCCAACAATTTATAGAATCTACCTCCCTGAAAGCCTCTTTATATTCATTCCGAGCACAGCGTAACCAGATTTGCTCAGGTGGTTCGTCACTGGTGAAAAAATTCCAGGATGAACAACGGGTTGTTTGCGAGAAGGGGGAAGAAAAAAAAGACGTTTTTCTTGTCATCGACAAGAGTCTTCTTTCTTGGGGAAGAATGAGTTTTTTTTAAAAGAATAAAAAAACAACAGACTGAAACATGTATATAATGCATTCGAAAGTGGAAGGTTGACGGTTTGGAATTTTTTTAAGAAAAAAAAGAGAAAATTCATAGTAAAATGGTTTAGCACGTATAGCCAGCCAAACAATGGCAAAGTATAAGTTTCTCTTCGTGAAAGAAAGACGGGGAAGGGAAGCAAAAAGATGATCACTTGAGTGGAAAGAATTTTCTTTTGAGAAAGATGAGTGCGAACGGAATGTTATGGTTAGAGAGAGTATAAAAGCAGTGGTGGTGGCATTTGTGGCCGTGCTGCTGGTTGTAGGGAAACATGCAGAGAAAAACTTTGGAGTGAAATAAGAAAAGGACGACAACGAAAACATTAGAGAATCGAGAGAGAGAGAGAGAGAAAAAAAAATCGGAATAAAATTGATGGCGCGGAGGGTGACCCTTATGTTACTTTCACTGCGTGAGTTTAAAAAGGAGAAAGAGAAAAAGACCAAGCCATAGATACATGCTATTGCTACATACATGCTTTACTTTCCCCACATGTGCTTCGTGTCAGTCGTACAGACTCAAAGTTTTTTTTTGTTTCTTTTATAGCTAGGTGAAAATTCCTTGAAAGAAAATTGCGATTCGGTTCATTCGTTCAAGTCGTGTAAACTGAAAGAAAAAAATAAAGAAAGGAGAAAGCTGCTGGTGCACCCACGCATGAATCGCATTACATAATAATAGTAATATGACCTTAGATGTGCATACAAGATGGGTGAAATCCCCTTTCTTGATCTGCACTTTCAATACCAACTGCTACCTTGTGACCTTGATGTTCCCGTAACTTTGATTTTAGCGCTCAGCCGCAAAAAAATTGATGCACCACCACACGCACGCAAACGTGACTCGGGGTTTCCGTTGTTCCCCACTTTAAAGTGCAACTAGATTTTGATCGCATACAAACTTGGAGCAACATGTCATCATTGCCAAGAAAACAGGAAAACATACCAACTTTCCTGTCGGCTTGGATATAGCGCAGCGATACACTTTTTGTTTTTTAAAGAAAAAAACGGGGTTTCTCACGATTTCATGTAAACTTTTGGGTGCAAGTTTGGCTGAGACTCGGAAGCTCTGAAAGTTTTTGTCTCGAGCTGTAGGAGTGCCGTTAGCAAATGAAAGTCGTATTAATTTTGAGAGTTGGCTGCGAAGCTCAGCTGGAATGTGGTGTGTGTTCTCGTTTTAATTTAATCTATTTGATTGTCTATTTAATACAGTGGCATGTGAGAAGGAGTGCGGACAAAATGGATTCTGTAATTCGGAGGGAAAATGTGAGTGCAAGCCCGGCTGGTCTGGCGATCACTGCGAGTTCCTCACATGTGACTCCCGTTGCTCTGATCACGGACAGTGCAAGAATGGAACGTGCATTTGCTCGTTGGGCTGGAATGGACGACACTGTACTCTAGGTAACGATTTCGTGTTGAAATTTATATAAAGCTGGACAGCTAATTCGTGAAAAAAAATCTTCAAAACCCAGTGATTCCCTGTAATGCAGGGTCATTTCAAGATCTACCAATCATTGCACAATTTTTTTTCTTCTCTTTATCTAATTCCAATAAATGGGAAATAGTTTCTATAAATATGTATGAGTGCTGCAGACGTACATGAATGCATATTAAGAACGTAAAAGGAACGACGATTAAGCTCGTGTTACACATGGTTCGGAGTTGTCTACATTTTCATGTTGGAAACTCTGAAAGTAGCGATTTCATCCGGGTTTTCTGGAGAAAAGTCGAGATTCCAGTTTTTTTCTTCCAGGAAAATGTGATGTAGAAGCTAAAAGCTAAGAGTACGCAATAAATGATAATTTTTGTCTGTTCACGTATATGCCAACAGCCGGATGTTCGAATTCGTGTAGTCATCACGGGTCATGCATAATGCAGGAAGGATGGTATGCTTGTAAATGCAGCAATGGATGGGCAGGCGACGATTGCTCCATTCGTCTAGAAACCAATTGCTCCGATGATATAGATAATGATGAGGGTAAGGAGAAGTTTGTTTTTAGTCCCAAAAATTTTCTTGGACCGGGTATATATTATATGGACGGGTATAGAGAGAGTGTACTAATGTGAAAGTTACTACTCGAAACCAGAGATGGCTAAAACCGCGGGTTTTAATGAAAATAGACCAAATAACCGGGTAAAAATGGTTTAAATGGTCACAAAAGTTTTTTCCGATTCCTAATAGATAATGAAGTTAAAGTCGTACAGTTCAGTTTTTAAATGTCCAAAACTAGCTAAAACTGGCTTAAACTGTTAGCTATTTAGTTTAGAGTAATAGCTTACGCAAAATCTAGACGTCTGGAACGACGTTTTCCTTGAAATATATTTTTTTCTCCCTTTTTACCAGTATAAGCCAATACGACCTTCTGAAATGTTGTTAACGAGACTGGTAAAAACCATTTTTAGCCATTTATAACCAGACCGTAGTTTTGACCGCTGTCATCTCTGCTCGAAACGAGAACAGAATCAGTTCTTTCTCGTTTTAGAAGGTCATACATCATCCCGCTTACGCCTCTGTTTGTTTTCCAGATGGAATGGCCGATTGCTCGGATTCTGAATGCTGCGACGACCCAAACTGTCGAGAGCATTTGATGTGTATGACAGCGAATGACCCAGTGGAGGTACTGCTCCGAAAGCAACCTCCATCAGTAACCTCGTCGTTTTTCCAACGAGTCAAGTTTCTCATCGAGGAGAACAGTGTGCAAAGCTACGCCCAGAAAGATGAGTACTCCGAAAGGTAAAGATGACTGTCTTTAATTATTCTTGTTTCGAGTGCCCTTCTAATAATTATCCTCTACTTTCTTTCGCATTTCAACTGTTTACTTTTACTCAAATTTCTCGAAAAAAATATACATTTTTTGCTATCAGTCCTCTAAAAACTGAAAGGAAAATTGTAGTCTTGCCAAAAGATAATAATAACAGTAATAAGTGTTTATAACGTGACGACAACTCTGTAGGAAATAATGTCTCTTCGACTTAACACGAGAACATAATGAAAAACTTAAGAAAGAAACTACCGAAATGTACTTTTCGACAAAAAAAAGGGAACGACTAAAAGACATCAATTTTTTGCCGACGAGCTGACGTCTGACTTTCTCTTTCAGAAATTCCATTTTTCTCTTCTATTCTAGCGACGACTTCTTTTTTTTCACGTCTATGAAAAAAAATCGTTCTCATAAAAAGTAAACAAATAAGGGAAACTATAAACAAACTATTTTCATAGTTCATCATTGTTCAACTTCCACCATCACCAACAGCAACAAAACTACTCCGAGCTACTACTGTTTATGACTACTTTCTCTACTAGTCTCTGTGTACTGTACCACCATCTCTCTCTCTCTCTCTCTCTCTCTCTCTCTCTCTATAATCTATGTGTGTGTGTGTCCTTTGTTTGTCCATTTGTCACCCGATTTGCCGAATGACAAAAAGAGTTCTTCTCGTTTGTGTCTCATGTCTCAAATGTCACAAAAACGTCTCTGTTTTTATTTTATATTTTTTTGTCTCATCTTTTGATTGACTGTGCTCTCGTCTCTCTTAATATTTATTATAGATTACTTATCTCTCTATATTTTATTTATATATTTTTTTGTCTCATTCGGCTCTCGGCTCCTTCCTTGCTTCAATATTACTATAAATAATAATACATCTTAATGTAAACAGACATTACAATTTATCCTTCCGTTTTTCTTTACACTCCTCAAAATTCTTTATTTTTTTTTAAAGAAACCCGTTTTTTCTTTAGGCTCGCTCAAGTTTTTATCTTTTGGTTTTCCATTACGGTCACTCAATAGGTTGTACATAACAAAATACGCTTTGAACAGTTTTTTTTATCATGAAGAAAGTCATTTCCGGTTTTGAGACTGGAAATACAATGTACATAAAAAAATATACTATTGCTCTTTAGTTGACTTAGTTTTTATTTTTTGGTTGCCTTGTTTGATACAAAAACAAAAATGTTACATACAATATACAAAAAAAATAAAAAATTCTTGTTGTTTTGTTATGTTCATGTACGTTTATGTTCGTTTAGTTTTTTTTGTTTTTAAAAAGTTTAGTTAATTACAATTCATTGCAATCAATGAGCTTTTGTACAAAAACTCAGTCAATTCTCTAAGCAGTCACTTCACGAAACTATTAAGTTTTCGCCCAAAATAAAAACAAAAAAAAACAGCACTTTTTCTCTCGCGCGCTAGCTTACCATGATAAATCAGACGTTACTTCATTAAAAAACCTATCTACTATTTAATGCCTGATAGACTTTAAGTTCTCAAACATACTCAAAGGAGTTCTAAAACCTTTCAAGTATAAATTTAAAAGTTGATATGAAATAAGCTAACGAACAACACAGAAAAAAACAGCATACCAAATAAAAAACAACATTTTATTGTGAGTGTTTAGCAATGGAATGTGTGAGAAGAAAAGAACCAATTGGAATCAATTTAAACCTATCACAAACTATATAAAAACAGCAGAAAAAAACCAGCTCGAAACGAAACTTGATTGTTCTTCACCAGGTTGGGCTATTTTAGGAGATAAAAATTACTTAAAGATGATATGCCAATTTGAGAAAAAAAAAGGCAAAATATGATATGAAATATGAGATTTTTTGGTCAAAATATTGCATCTGAAAGCCTTTTTCAACAGTTTTGCAAGTAAAATGACCAAATATTTATAGTACTTTGATCAAATTAGGAAAATCTAAGAAGAACAGAAAACATGTTCGAAAAACTTAGCACCTGACCGAGTATCAATGTTTCTTCAGGAAATTTTCTAGACTTTTGCTCGGAAAATAGTAAATATTTTTGCCAATTTCTTGAATTTCATAGAAAAGGATAAAATTTTTCTCAAATATGATAAACAATATAAAAAATATGAAATATGAGACGAAATGGTCGAAATATGAGATTTTAGGAAAAATATGAGACGCTGACTTCGTTTACTTTCACTTGATTCGGTCATATTTTGCCCTATTTCAGGCAGGAATGATCTCAGGCAAAATATGAAATTTCCTAGAATAGCCCGCTCTGTTCTTCACAATAACATCTATTAAAAACAACTAGAAAAACATTTTTTGTTTTAAGAATAGTTTTTTAAAAATAAAATGATAGCTGAAATGACTACATGTTTTACTTGTAACAGTCTTGACAGACAAGTGTACTAACAACTTCTGTCTCTTAAAGAAAAAGGAAGAAAAAAAAACTTCTCTACGTTGGTTTTTTTTGTGTGTGTGTCTCTCTCTCTCTCTGGTTGCTGTTTTGTGTCTTCAAGTCTTCAATCATCATAACTAATTTATTGACAATGTTTTTGTTTCTGATCTGATCACATCTCACTCACATTCCCCTGTTGTGCCCGAAACTCTAGTCATTTTTGGAACTCTTTCGATGCTCGGTAAGTCTTATTAAAACAAGTCATCATCGTTCGTTGCTTATTTAAAAAAACATTTATTCCTCATTTCACGAAAATAAAAAAAAACTGACAAAAAAACTATATCCCACCCAAAAATAAAACTGATGTGAAATCAGTAACTTTTTAAAAAAACTATCGGCAGTATTAAACAAAAAACTTGAATACTTTTCAAGACGTAGTGTTTTTTTTTCCTTAATATTTTTTTCTTCAAAAAAAAAAAAAAAAGAAGAATCTTTACAATTTTTTATGTAAATGTGCGAAGGCTAATAATTTCTTCGTCACGATATATTTATGATAGGAAATACTACTTTTACGAAGATTAAACTTTAAGAAAGTAACTTATAACTACTAATTGCGATGCTATTGTATAATATGAAAATAAGTACTAAAAAAATATTTTTACGCTGAATGTTTATGTATAAAAATATATTTAAAAAACAACGCTTTTGCTTTCAAGCGCAGTAGTCTCGGTATCAAAGATTTTTTCTTTAATTTGGCTCTCTGTGTACTTTCATTTTCAATCGGCTTCTTCTTTTTCTTAGAGCTTTCTGTGTAATTGATTTGCTGCTTTTAATCTTCTCTAAAGTGGCTGCAGCTAAGCAACTCTCGATGTTTCGCAAAAAAAGAGCAGTAGACGTGGTATATCCGGAATCAACAACTCGGGCAAACAGGTATCTGGTATGGCAATGAAATTTATGTCAACTTTAGGTGTACTTTGGTTAAGTTCCATCCTAAAGTTTTGGGCCAAAATATTTAGCCATTTGCGAGATATTGGCCAGAACGTAAAAAACCTTGTGCCTTGACTGACGGTCGGTCGGCTTGCACCTAGAAACTTGAAATTTGGTGTGCCTGCGTAGTTTTGGATGCTTAACATGGCGTCGTTTAGCGTTTATCGAATTTCGAATTTTTAAGCGGGAAAATCAATTTTTTTAAATACAAAAACCGCACATTTTTTTGGGAAAACCTATCCTCACCATGCTTCTGAGGATGCTGAATTTAATGGTGGTTTTCCCAAAAATTTACGGTTTTTGAACTTTTTCAAAATTTTGGGATGGAACTTAACCTAAGGACACCTAACGCTGACATAAATTTCATTGCCCTACCAGATACCTGTTTGCCCGAGTTGTTGATTCCGGATATACCACGTCAGTAACAATATTCTCCATCTTCTTTATAAACTCCTCAGCACAAAATCTAACCTTTGTGTCCCTGTCTTTGTCTGAAGATTTTCCCATCCTTTGATAACAACAGAAAAAAAATCTACAATCTACGATCTCTCTTTTTTTATATACTACCTCTCTGACCTATTTTTGTCGAACTAATTTTTTTTTTGTAGTCAACATTCCAAAGAGAATGGGATTTTTCCAAAAGGGAAAATCGACACGGAAAACGGGGAAAAAAACTCTAGAGTTGATTCTGATAAATAACATATATTTTTTATAAAGGTCCTCGAGATACTTGAGAAACCTGTAGCCTAATTAGGGTTTAGAGACGTTTAAAAGGCTCTCTGGACAGAAAGCTGTTTGGAAACGGGAAAAAACGTAGTGATTTTTTTATGAGACCCGCAAGGAAAGGAAAAAAAGAAATATATATCCATATCTTTTATGGACAATTGAGCACATCTAATTTTGACAAACTTGTTCGTCAAACTTTTGTAGGAAGCATAATAAACCTAAACCTATACATTAAATCAATTACTGTGTTACTCACGAAAAAAAAACGGTCCGTCTTGAACAAGATGATTTTTTTTCGCTCTCTCTCTCTCTCTCTCAGAATAAAAAATGGAGGATAATGGGAGTTCAAAAGTGATTTTACGCTTTGAGCTTGAATTCACATTATTGAGTTTTATGTGGAATATTTATAAGAAAAGAGAAAAAAAGGGTTTTTGCTTGTCATCTTGTTTGAGGCGGAGCGACAGGAAAAATGTACTCTCTTCTTATTTCTATCTTACTTTCACTCTCTTTTTCTCTTACTCTCTATCTATCTATGTCTTTTCTATACAACTTGATTATAATATGTATCTATTTATTCAATGTATTTCTTCTTCTTTTTTCATTATGTTTTTTATTACAGTAATGATTTTTTTACGTGTAACAAAACTCTATCAATGATTATTATATTTCTCTATACAAAAAAAAATAACTAAATACTACCATAACTGTAAAACATTTTTTTATACTTCTTGTGTGACTTTCTCTTCTTATACTACTACTATTATGAATGTATGTGTGTGGTAACATAAACAAAAAAAGGAAACGCATGGGTTCCGGCAAAAAAAAGAAAATTTCAAATCTTACAATGGGGATAATCCCCATGGGATGTTTATAGGCGAGTTTCCGTCATTCGGGGTCAAGTCCTGTCACCAGACGGCCTAGGAATTGTTGGAATTCGGGTGAGCGTTGACAAGAGCTCCCGATTTGGATTTACGCTGACGAGGAAAGGAGGATGGTACGATACATAGAAAAACGCTCAACCTTATTTTCATTTTTTTACCTTCGTTTCCGTCTATCGGAAATGAGTTGTTTACTGAATTATTAAGCGACTCTCCTCGCCGTCTTAATAATGCATCAGTACAGTAACCGTAATGATAATTGATGATCCAGGTTCGACATGTTGGTAAACGGTGGAGGATCCGTAACTCTGGGTTTCTCCCGACCACCATTCCGTCACTTGACGAGAACTGTGTTTGTTCCTTGGAATGAGATCGTCGTCCTGGATCCACCAGTGATAATGTCGGCCGGTCCGGGAGGTGCTCACGGGCGCGAAGGACAAGTGGAGGACACAAAGCAACCTCAAGCACCCTGCCTACAACACGACTCCGAAATGCTCAAGCCTTTTGTAATGTCATCTTGGCTGCCTGGCATGGTCGGAGCGAATCCCCAAAACAGCTTAGTGTTCGCGGAAACTCAGGTACACAAAAAAATAAAATTATGTAGAACCCCTTGGGTGGCTAGTCGTGCGTTTCATTTTCTTTTGAAAACCCGGGTTACCTGGCTGAGAACGGTGTGGCTATACTTAACATTTTTTTATTCAGATTTTGCAGCAAAGCATCGTCATTCCTGGCTCGGACGTACATCTCCTCTACCACAGCAGCCAGTCGCCTGGTTATCTTGCAACTATTCTTATGCAGCTCACTGGACCCGAAATCCCGGCGGACTTGAGTTTGGTCCATTTGAAAATCACCATTGAGGGGGAACTCTACCGGAAAACGTTTGAGGCTGACCCAAATATAACGTACACGTTTGGCTGGAGAAAGCGGAATGTGTACCAACAGAAAGTTTACGGAGTTGCCCTGGCTCGAGTGGCGATTGGCTACCAGTACTCGTCCTGCTCGGCGCCCATTTGGACAGTGCAGACGGTCACTTTGAAAGGATTTGATGTGGACATTGCTGACGTTGGCGGTTGGAATCTTAATATTCATCATCACTACAACTTTCACGAGGGAATCCTTCAGAAAGGGGACGGCTCTGAGGTACATTTGAAAGAGCTTCCGAGAATTGTAACCACCATCATGGGAGAGAAAGGACAGCAAAGGTCCCTCTTGTGCGAGCCTTGCGAGAATAAGCTGCTTTCACCGATTGCACTGGCAACGGGGCCGGATGGGAGTATTTATGTTGGTGACTTTAATCTCATCAGACGAATTACACCAGACAACGTCGTCTACACTGTCCTTCAACTGAGGTGCGAAAAAAAATTTTTTTTTGTCGTTTTGTGGGCTAATATTAAAACTGATGCACTTTCTCTTTGTTGTTTGAAATGACTCATTTTTTTATACATGTTATTTCAGTGCTACCAAAGTATCCCACCAGTACTACATGACAATATCACCCGCTGATGGCCATTTGTACATCTCTGATCCGGAAAAATATCAGGTTAACTGTTTTTACTACTTTAGCATGACTGTAAATTGACTGAGAGAATATGTGACGTTCTCTAGGAAAACGGGATATGTTGAAAAAAATGGAATCAAGAGAAAAACCTCAAAGATCTTTTTTATCTGAGAAATATGCCAAGGCGTAAAGGGAAAAATAGCAATATTTGTTTCTCGAAACTTTTAACTTGACGACTTGCCATATTTCTCAGAGAAAAAAGAATTTGGATTAATTTTTCTTGGTTCCTTTATTGTACGACATATCCCCTTTTCCTAGAGACAGTCACATGTCGGAAAAGGGTCTCGTTATACATCAAATTGATTTTTTTTTCTTTCAGATTCTCCGAGTGAATTCCATGGACCAAATTGACGATCCTCGAATGAACTATTCACCTGTCGTCGGCTCCGGATTAAAATGTGTTCCTGGTGATCCCGCAAATTGTGGGGACGGCTTTCCTGCCAAACTTGCAAAATTGAATCATCCAAAGGGCATTGCGATCACAAGCGATGGATCAATTTACGTGGCTGACGGACCGAACATAAGATTTGTGGATGGTCATGGAATAATCCGAACTCTGATCGGAAGTCACGCTCACCGCGCTGGAGGAGCGCGATCCTCAGGATTCACGAAAACAACAGATTTTGAGTCTTGCCGAGTAGTGCGAAAGGACATCAATCAGGTGCAGCTCCACTGGCCCAGCAATCTCGCCCTGAACCTTGTCGAGAGCAAACTGCTCTTTATTGATGAAGGTATCCTCTTCCAAATCACCGATGACAATCAGTTGGAACGCGTGTTTGGCTGTGGATCATCATCTGACAAAGTGGTCCGTCCAATTCTCGATCTGGCTTTCAGTCCCAAAGGACAGCTCTACTTTGTTAGCGAGGACTCCAACTTGTACACGGTGAAGCGACAGGGAGAAGTGCTTTTAGTGAGAACTGACAAGATATCACCATACGGTCATAACAGCTCTTCGCTCGTGTTGCCAGCAACATTATCCTCCTCATCGCCATCCTCATCAACCCTGTCATCGGTGAGTGGTGAGAGGTATCAAAGGAATAATCTGGATGCCGGCTTTGTGTCGGCAGTAAGTGTTGGAGCTGACGGCACTGTTTACATTGCTGACCAAGCTAATCTCGAGTTGATGAAAGTTGCCGACTTCATTCCCACTCCGGCAGATATGAACACAGACTACGAAGTCGTGTTTCCCGCAACCGGTGAAATCTACGTTTTCAACAGGTACGGCCAGCACACGTCCACGAAGGACCTCAAGTCGGGAAAAGTTTTGTACTCGTTCCTCTACACGAAGAACACGAGCTACGGAAAATTGTCAAAAATAAGTGACAGTGCAGAAAACAAAATCCTCTTTCTCCGCGACTACTCGTCCGTCGTCTCGACAATTGAAAACACGCAGGGGAAAAAGTGCAACTTGAAAATCAATCATCTCGGGCGGTTGGTACACTTCCAAGAAATGGAAAACTCTGAGATTCGGCTCGAGTACTCTGACGACGGACTTTTGCTTGCCAAAACCACAACCGCAGGATTAAGTTCGTTGTACGCGTACGACGGGTTTGGACGGGTGCGCCGAGTAATTGGCGAGACTGGCGTTATTACCAACTTTGATTATGAGCTTGTTGGATCCGCAATCCAAGTGCGCGTTAGCGACTCCCAGTCGAAAAAGGAGTTCCTCCGATTCTCTGTCCTCCAGAGTGATGAGAAGGATGAAGTGATTGTAAATAAAATGAATGGCGGAGGTAATGTCGTTCTTAGGAGGGTATTACAGAGAGACGTTAAGAACGCAAGTTACAGTCTTCGCACCGAGGACGGCGCTTTATTGTCAGGAGGCTCATGGGGAATTTACCCGTTATTGAAAGACGGGATTCCGCCAATGCCAATAGAAGGGAATCTAATGCGAGGCCCGTCCTATCAGTATCTCGTTGATTTAGAGCAGCAGGGTGGTTCAAGTGGCAGCAGCGTTGCTGGAGGTGGCAGTGGCACTGGTTCCTTCACATCAACAGCCTCGGCAACAACAGCTCAGCAGCATTCATTAGCTCATGGAAACAAGTACGAGTGGAAGTTTGGTCTTCTCGGCGATGGCAAAGGGCCAGAAAGGATATTGGACCGGCAAATGTGGGTCAACGACAGTCGTGTGTTGAGTGTGGAGTTTGATCAGAGTTTGTCGCGAGAGGTGATCCACAGTCGAGACAGAGAGTCAATATTCTACATTCAGTATGACAAGACAGGGCTCCCTCTCTACTTCATCCCTGGCTCCAACAACGGCTACCGCTTCTCCATGAACATCACTTATGACAGGTTCAAGCGTGTGGAAAGCTGGAAGTGGGGAGAGGGACGAGGCCTCCAAGTCACATATGGACGGAATGGGTTCGCCACAGAAATGAAAAATCTGGACGGGAGTCGCGTCACCACAATTGAATACAACGAGTACGGGCAACCGTCAAATGTTTCATTGCGATCAGGTCGCTCCTTCCTCTTCCACTACGACATCCACGGAGGGCTCAAGAGTGTGGAAACTCCAAAGCAAACCCGTCACTCGTTCACTCTCCAGCATTCGATCAGCTTCACCAAACTCGTCTACCAGCCACCTGGCTATGGCGCCGTGAGGAATAGCTTTGTAAAGTATTTCAATGCGTATGGCTTACTGGAGGGAATCCTGCTGCCATCAGACAACGGCCGTATTTACCAAGAGTATGATTTACTGCGACGTCCCACACATCTGCTCTACAGCGAGGGCAAAATTAGCCGGAAGTACAAGCTGAAGGGAGTGACAATCAGTATATCAGAGGGCAAGTTTGACTCGACCACGCATTTGTGGTCGAACGGTCTCGGGAAAATCGTTCAGGATAAACAGGAATACAGTCCAAAGTCTGGGCTCGCTTCGTCCAAGCTTGTATACGAGTACGACTCCAACTTCCGTCCGGTTGTGATGAAAGCTCGCATCGGGGGCAACGTGCTACCCGACTTTGTTCTCGCGTACAACGGCAAGTCGGGCAGTCTGGACCAACTAGGCTCCTTCCGGATTGCTCAGTCAAACAGCCAGGAAACGTCGATATTTGATGGAATGGCAATTTTCACAAAACGCATGAATGGCTACGGACAGCCGGTCCAGTTTTCATTGACGATTCAAGCCGAGGAGGTGTTCCGGATGGACTTTTTCTTTATCAACACGTCTCATCAGATTCAGCAGATCAGAATGAAAACGAAAAACATGGGAACAGCCCCTGTCCGAAATTTCACGTACGACTCAGACGGGCAGCTGACGCAAGTGGACTCCACGGAGCCGTGGAAATTTGAGTACGACGTAAACGGCAACTTGAAGAGCCTCACCTACCGCGACAACACAATCGCCCTTGAGCACAACGACCAAGACAGAATAGTCCGCTTTGGGGATGGAGTGTACAACTATGACATGGTGGGCCGAATTGTCCAAAATGCGAGAGAGGAGTTTTTCACGTACAATGCGCTGGGTCAGCTGAAACGTGCCTGGAAGCGAGGACGATATGACGTCGAGTACTTTTACGACCATGAAGGTCGTTTGGCGGCGAGGAAGGACAATCACGGGAACGCGACCCAGTTCATCTACGCCGACGTGGAGCACAAGGACTTGGTGACGCACATTTACAGCCCGAGAGAAAACAGACTGCTGCACTTGGTGTATGATGAGAACGAGAGACTGATATTTTTCCAAGTTAACCGCAATCAAAAGTATTACGTGGCGAGTGACCATTGCGGCACGCCAATGCTCATATTTAATCAGTATGGTCAAGTGGTCCGCGAGGTGTCCCGAAGTCCGTTTGGACACATTGTCTACGACTCGGACTCGTATTTTTACCTACCAATAGATTACTGCGGTGGGGTGCACGATAAGGTAAGGGAAATACAGGCGTCATTTTCATGTCTTATCTTGTCATTTCCATTCTCACTCTAAAATGCGACATGCTTAGCTCCTCACTACAATTTTTAATCTTTTTTCTCGCTTCCAGGTGACATCATTAGTTCACATGAAAAACAAGCGTGTCTACGATCCACTCATTGGCCAGTTTCTGACCCCTGACTGGGAGACCATTTTGGATAAGTTAGATGCACCCGAGAAAATCCATCTGTACAGATTAAACGGGAATGACCCTATCAACCTTATGACGTCTGTCCCCGCATTCGGTAATGTCATATTGATGCTTTTACACATTTTTTTTGCGAGAAAGTAGAAAACTTTATCATCTTTCACTGGGTGAAAGTCTTAGCTCAGATGTAGCGTGTCAATGGAACGTGTAGTAATGCATGTACGTTAAGGAGGATACGGTCCACTTAGGGAATTATCTTTTACCATTTTATCTTTTTTTTTTTGGCATTTAGATACGGGCTTAAAATCCTTTCTCACATGTGTTTTTTTATACGACTGTTCTTTGTGTTATTTTGCAGACCATCAAGGCTGGTTGAAATACCTGGGCTACAATCTGGAATCTCTGTCGCCTCAGTTGTTTCCTCGCTCACTCGGCATAATTGGAAAGGAAAAGGGATTAGCAGTTTCAGGGCTGGAGAGTCGAATTCTGGAGAAAACATTTGATCTCCCAGTTCTTGGGACGATTCCAAAAAGCGTAGTAACCAAGTCAACACTAGTGCCTAATCCTGCATTACAGATTGCCCTGATAGAGCCGCCATTAGGGAAGAACATCTTGTTGAGTCGGACGGCTGACGGAAAGGCAATGATCTCGTGTCCGTTTTGCACGACAAATCGCGTCTACCGCGACGTCTTCACGCAGATTCTGAACGGGAGCGATTTCCTCCGCCATGTCTCCCACAATCCCGGCCAGGACGTGTTCCACTTTGCCAAAAAGGAGCTGTGGAAGGCGTCCGACGACCTTGCCGACTTGAAAAGACTCAGCGGCCAGGTGAACGTCACTGTCCACGACCAGTCCACCGAGAACCAAATGATTCACCTCAAAATCACCATGTACGGAGTGATCATCTCGGTCCGGTACGGGCTCACAGGACCCCGGGAGGAAAGTAGGATCATTCATCACGCCAAAGCAAGCGCCTCCAAAAAGGCGTGGGCAAACGTCAAAGAACTTATTCGCGTGGGCTTCCCTGTTCTCGAGTTTACGGCTGCGGAACGGGCCGAAATCCTTCAGAGTGGGCATCTCTCCTCGTACCATCACGACTTCACCCATGACCCAGAGGACTACCCTTTCTTTGCCGATGACCCACTCAACGTTCGCATTGTCAAAAAGTCGAAGGCGTTACGAAGCAAATCATCAGATTAATTTATCAATTCCTGTTTTTATTTTCTTCCTCTTAAAATTATGACTTGATGTTTTTCAAGAATTGTTCCTTGCTAAATATTAATTTTCAAAAAAAAAAAAAAACAAATTTATATCTCTTGTATTTTATCTATACCGTGATGATGAGAGTTTATCGCATACTTTAAACTGAAACGAAAAAAAAAACAAAAACTATTAAGAAATGACGTGTTTCTTATTTTAAAAGAATTTACTATCAAGTTCCTCAAAGCCATACTTCTTTGAACAAAAAAAAAACACAAACACAAACTACTTGACTACAAAAAGAAAAAAAAGAATATTTAAAAAAAAATTCTCTTGATTAAAAGATGAAAAAAATTTATATCTTGAAACGTCCCTAAACCGAACTGTGAACTCTGTAGCTGCAGAAGAAGTAGGTCTATCTTAGCAGTCAATTTTTAATTAATAACTGTTACTACCAAGTTGTTAACCTTACAAAGCTTAAAAAATATTAAATATTTATAAATACTAAAAAACCAAAATTGTATAGGTACTTGAAACAAACAAAAAATCGCAATGACTCATGAGTTAAATTTCGTGAGATGTGACAACTCAATCATGTACATGCTATTTACATTTATTTTTTAATGTATGCCAACTATTTTGTACGATTTAAATAGTTAATCTTAATTTAGGGTAGCAGTCAAGAAAATGTAATGTTAATTGTATAACAAGTACAAGATAATAGGTATGAAAAATTAGGAAATTTGTGAAGAAATTTGCTTTTTTTGTGAAGAAAGCTTAAAAAAGCAGAGAATTTTGTTTTTTGCCGGTGCCATGATCGGTTTAAGAAAAAAAAATACTATTTACAAACTACTGCTGTACCAAAGATACAATTTAGGAAAGTAGATAAGGTCAACTTACTTCCGGTTGAATCATACCAGAACAAAAAACAAACTATTTTTTACTTTGCTAATAAGAAGTCGGAGGTAATTTCTCTACGATTTAAACCAAATCATTACATGAATCTCGTGCTAGTCTAAACTCAGTTTTGTCATTAACTTTAACCGTTTCCCCTTTTGTAACCGTTCGATATAGAACCGCCCCCCCCCCCTCTAAAATATAATATGCTTGATATGAGCATAATTTCAAAACTAAAAAAAGAATTCTTATCGAATTAAAAAAAACAAAATGTGCAGGCTAAAAAAGAAAAAAGAGTTTGTTGTACAGACTAACTTTTTTATATTCCTAGTTTATAGGTGTAGGAGTGACGAAAAAAAATAAGGGTGACATGAAAATTTGTCAAGAGAAGCGGAAATCTTGTTTGGAAACGGTTGATTGACAATGGCAGAGAGAGAATTTGTAAACAATCGGTAGGAGTAAAAATCAACCTTCAACTTGTCTATTTTTTTGAATATTAGAGATATGAAAAAAAGCTGTTTTTTGCTATTACCAACTACACGTCACTTGAACATTGTAAAAAAAAGTGTCATGACAAAACCAACTAATCATTTTGTAGGCTTAAGGATAGGATAGATGACATTTTACTGTTTTTTATGTCTAGGAATAGTTTTCTAAAAAAGTAAGGTTCCCTTTTTTACAACTATCGTACAAGTTTTCCTCTCGTTGTGAGATTACTACCGCTGCTGTTTCTTTAAAAGCTAGGTCGGCGTTTTGATGTCTTACTTCTGATACTGATACCGATACCGATACAGATATGCTTTCCATAGACCTATTTCAATCGATGAGAATACATAGCCATGTTTTTATGTACTGAATGTAATTTTTACGAGTTTCGAGCGGTGTTTATATAGAAAAATAATAAACTGAATTTCGGCCAAAGTAAAGTTTAAGACGTTGAAATAAGAAAAACAGAAAAGTATTTTATGCATTTACCTTGAGAGGATTTTTGAAGGCACAGCACAAACTTTGACGTCTGCAGGCAAAAACAATGACTTGAGTCAGGTGTTCATTTTTTTCAAATGCAAAATTGCCAAATAGGATATAAAAAAATGAATAAAAAACGTCGACCAGGCTACCTCGCCCGTTCACCTGCCACATTTTTTTGTGGGGATAAATATTTACGAAAGAAATGAATGTTTTTTGCTTTGCAAATTTGTACGCGTTTTATAAACTGTATTCTAGTTTGATTGTAAGGCGTGACGCATTAAAAAAATATCTCCCCTCCCCTCCAAAAGAATCCCCAACAAACATTTCCAAACCCGCCCCAATCCAGGTTGACGTTAAAAAACTAGAACGCGTTGTCCCCAAAACAGATATCCTTTTGCTAAACCAAATTTGATATAACCGTCGTACTGANCCCAAAACAGATATCCTTTTGCTAAACCAAATTTGATATAACCGTCGTACTGATTAACTCGGACAATTAATTACGCAGACGTTGTTCCCCTAAACTTATTTGTACATGTCGAAGAGTCAATTTATTAAAAAAATAAAATAATTGTTTTTGGTACGCACGGTCGTGATATAGTTTAAAAAAATATAAAATAGAAATTTTTCAGGCTACATTAACTGTACAGGTTAAACCCTAAAAACTATCACTATTCAATACTGTTACATAAATTTAAAGTAAATGAGAAGAAAAAAACCGTTGTCAACAGTTTATATGTATTACATTTATAAGGAATTTACACACACACCAAGTCATTTGTATCCGAAATGACCACCTTGAGGATTTGTATTAACGATAACCATATAAAAAAAGATACATATTTGAAACTAACTAATCACATAAAAAAAACAAATGTTGCTTACATAATAATAATTATTATTATTATATTCAAAAAATTAATAAAAACGAAAAGTCTTGAAAAAAATATAAAATCAAGAGTTTTACTAACTTTTTTGTCACTGTAACTGTAAAGCTGGCGGGCGTGGTCTTGGAACAGGGAACGCCCTCCTTTGTGAGGACTCTGTATTCTTAAAAAAATATTATTCATTCATTCATTTGTCTTTAGACACCGATCTGCAGATCTTCTCGACACTAAACTTCCGGTGGCCGAAACGAGAAACGAGTAACGACTCCTTGAAACATGTGCAAGAAAAAACCGTTCCAAATCCCCGGCTATCCGAGTCAGTGTCGCACATGGAACGAGAGAATTTGAAAGTTGGTCGCGGGAAATTTTTATACAAGTACAACAAGAAATGAAATTATGCTAAATAAATTAATCTTAATCTTAATAAAATCACAAATGACTACAACAAAAATATTTTTTTAATCTCGTGAGTCGTGATTAGAAGATCAACGATATTTATTTATTTACGTCTTCTTGAAACGTGGGTGGTTACCCGCTCACCGACGAGCCGACTCCCATTTGGCCGACTAGCCGTTGGCAAGGGCGAAAAGGACACACTTAATGTGAGACGTTGTAAATAAAGTTGTAAATAAAGTGCTAAAAGTTGATAAGCACATTATTATCTTATGCTTAAGGATAAGCCTCCAACAATTTTTGAGCATTTTTAAGAGAAGCCCGTCACAGGTCACAGCCCACAAATTTGAAAATGGATACTGGGGTATATTTTTGATGGAATAATACCTCTGCAGAAGGTATTAAAATTTAAAAAAGCGCAGGTCCCCATGTCATCCCCCTTGGGTCCCAACGGGTGTCAAACATTTAGACATAACGATTCTTACAGCTCATGGTGCCCTTATGCCACACTACATTTTAGCGTTCCATAGCTTTATTCAATTGCTGTATGATTTATATATTTTTTATATATTTTATTGGTCATTATTCATGCGATATACACGTAACCATAGGTTTACAAGTGTACACATACAAGCATGAGTGAATCAAATATACGGATTTATAAAAAAAAAATTTACCCCATATAATTTCTTAATTTCAAAAACTACTCAAACTTTTTAAATGAAAATTCATCCCGATTCTGACTCGATTTTAGGCATTTTCGCGAGGCCAAAAAAAACGATGACTTACTCATCGTACGCACGCATCGTCGCATCTCTTACCATTTTGGCTACAATTAATGACGAATTTCCAAAGTACCTATTCCTGAATGAAAAGAGTCCGATCTCATCAAACTCAGCCAGGGGGCTGACGCCAGACATTAATTTTTTTTCACTGCTGGGTATTCACTGCTTGCTTATTAACGTTTCGTCGTGCCTCCAAACGATACAGGTTTTGAAACGCATGCACTCCTGTAAAGCTCGGTACCGTCGTCGGTTGTTGGCCAACGGGATTCGGCTGTCGGCCAGTTGGGCTCCGCCGCCAGTTTGCTTTTTTCATACAAGCTGGGCACTTACATCACGTGACACTTGCAATACAATTTTTACATTAGCAGCCTTCTTACTTAAACAGAACTGCTCCTGCTGCTGACGTTTCATGCGCAAAGAAAAAAAGCAAAGAAACTTTGAAGAAGACGAGCGAGGAGTACTTATACTCGTACAAGGACTAGAAGAGACTTTCCTCATTCTTCCGCGACTATAGTTTCCAGCAAATAAGATTGACGGAGTACGCATTTGATCTATTCCGCAGGTCTCTTTTTTTTGTCGAAGAGTAACCAGCGCTGCTGGTTCGCTCTTGTCTACTAAAGTTACGTGTTCGTTCGTACACCTTCTCAACGCCGTTCAACTTGTTTGACAGTGTGCATTGGTGCAAGAGTGGGACCGAGTTTGAATTGAGAAGAAAAAAAAAAGGGAAAACTTGGTCGCTGGTGGTACATCTTCCTTTTTTTATATGTTTTTAAATATTTTTTCTTTTTGAAAGAATCTGGAGCCAGGTGACAGGTAGACGTGTACATAAAAATATTAAGTAAAAAGGTGCTACAGTTGATTAGGCGTTTTGTTTCAAGGGAGGTTTTGGGAGGGCATAAGATTTGTTTTGCAGCTGTTTTGCTTGTAAATGAGGTGGTGAGTTGATAGTCAATTAAATTATTTATAATTGTTGTTGCGGAAAAGTGTTTTAAATACATAAAATTGTTGTTTATTTAACTGGGGAGTTGTGAGATCGGCTGATATGTCGTATGGTGGCTACTTTATTGTTTATAAATGGTTTTAAACGTTAATTAGCAAGATTTGTGGAAGGAAAAGAAGATGCAAGGCATGTCATTATGATGTGTGAAAGGTGTGACGTGTTGTAGGAGCAGTCAGAAGATTTAATTAGGTTTAGTTAGTGAAAAGGGGTTCAAAGAGAGTAAGATTGTGGCGGTTGTTAATTATTGCTTGAATGTTTGTTTGTTGATTTGTAGCCGGCATCCAGCTGTTCGCCCGTGACGACATTTGAGAAGAGTCAAACTGCCAAATAGAAGAGAAAAAGAGAATTTAAAATGTGGAACCCAGAGATAGTCGGGATTTTAGTGATATGTGTAGCAGTGTCAACTGTCAACTCTTTGTACTTTCATATTGCTGAGACTGAGCGGAAGTGTTTCATCGAAGAGATTCCAGATGATACGACAGTTATTGGTAAGCCTGCTGGCTTGTCGTCATGTTTAAATAAAATATGGACGAAAATAAGAAATGGATAATTGAATTAATGAATGAAATATTTTTTTTTTCAGGTATTTACAAAGTGGAGCTGTTTGATCCAAGAACTGGAGGCTTCATGCCGTCCAGCCCTGGAATCGGAATGCACGTCGAAGTAAGAGACCCCGACGATAAAACCATTCTCTCCAAAGTGTACAGCTCCGAGGGGCGGTTCACCTTTACCTCTCACATCCCCGGGGAACACGTCATCTGTCTCTACTCCAACTCGACGAAATGGTTCGCTGGATCTCAGTTGGTAAACACTATTCAATTGATTACCAATCAACAATAATTCAATAAATATCTTGGGTTTTTCTACAAAAAAAATTTAATTAAATCAAGGAGAATATAAATTTGAACCTTTCTTCTTTTCTTGCAGCGAGTACATCTTGACATTCAAGTTGGAGAACATGCCATCGACTATGCGAACGTCGCCCAGAAAGAAAAATTAACTGAACTTCAACTCCGAGTTCGTCAACTTCTCGACCAGGTCGAGCAAATTACGAAAGAGCAGAATTATCAACGGGTAGGCTAAATTTACTAATTTAAATTTAAACTACAAACTATTCAAATTTGATTTTCTCTTTTGTAGTATCGAGAGGAACGCTTCCGTCAAACAAGTGAAAGCACTAATCAGCGTGTTCTCTGGTGGTCCATCGCTCAAACAGCTGTTCTCCTGTCAATGGGCTACTGGCAAATGAGACATCTCAAGTCCTTCTTTGAAGCTAAAAAACTGGTGTAGTTTAAATGTAGCGTTATTTTCAAAGAAACATGTCATTTTAAACAAAAGAAAAAAGATCACACAAGATTGACCAGTTCTGCGATTATCAAAGAAGGAAAATAATAGAAGATATATTTCAACGCCAGACTTTGTTTAACTTACTTTTTCAGTATCTTTTCAGGATTCTCATGAGGAAAAAAAACTAATTATGTAAAAAAATGGCTTGTTTAAAAAAAAGTGATTAAATCACTAAAATTTTGAATAGTGTGAAATGACGAGCAAATTTGTAACAGAAATGCGTATGATTATAATTTATGTATGAAAAGAAGGAAAAAAAACAACAATTAAAACAAATTTCCATCACCAGATTTTTGTAGACAAATTTTCTATAGATTTATTTATTTTAAAGAAGGAAAATAAGTGTTTTCAGGCAATTGAACTGGCGTTTGATGCAATTCTCGGCCAAAGGTCGGCGCATTCTTTTGCCACGGGTCCAGTAATAGCTGATCCTTTCATTTCACCCTTGTTGTTCACTATGACGCCAGCATTGTCCTCAAAGTAAATGAAAACACCGTCCTTCCTGCGGAACGGCTTGCGCTGACGAATCACAACGCCAGGCATGACCTTTTTGCGCAGCTCGGGTTTTCCCTTCTTGACCGCGGCGACAAACATGTCCCCCACAGCAGCGGCTGGGAGACGGTTCAGTCGTCCTCGGATACCCTGAACGGCAATGACAAACAAGTTTTTACCGCCTAGAAATAAACAAAATTTTGTCATAGTGCATAATAGTTAAATTCTGTTTTCCTTTGATCGCGGTAACTGTTTACAGTAATTAAAATTAAGAATAGCGTACCTGTATTGTCAGCACAGTTCATGACAGCGCCAACAGGAAGTGCCAAGGAAATCCTGAACTTGGCTCCTGCCGTTCCTCCACGTCCTTTTTAAAAAACCAAATCTACAATTTTAACACGCTTTTAACTACAATACCCTAATTATCGTCGTTTAAAATATTTTTAATTACCTCTCTTCGACATTTTCGGTAGATTCCTCTCCTCAGCAGTTAAATTTCAATAAATTTATTAGATAAAAACTTGACCAACTTTTTTTCTGGTCTGCCTACGTACCACACAACCAAAAAAAAAATTTCAACTTGTCTTCTCCCGGCCTCAAAGTTGTCATCCGCATGGTCTCTCCACCTTTCGTCCATTCCGGGGCAATCTAAGACTTTCCCGGGGAAGTTGTTTTGACACTACTGTGCCTATCCTGATACTGATCATGTGTGAAAGTAACACAATCTGATCATCCGTCGTCGTCGTCGTCAGTGACACTCGCATTCGCAGTGAAGATGATTACACCAACGTTTACTCTGGACCAGTCGGACGAGCACTTAATTATCCGGATCCATGCGCCCTACACCAACGCCAAAGACACGGAAATTGACGTGAATGATGACTCCGTTATCTTTTACTCGACGCCATACTACTTAAGGTAAACTCTTCTTAAAGAATAATTAGTCCAGTTGTTCCGTGTTCAGTTTAGATTTAATGATGTTAATAAACTTTTTTTTTTTTTCAAGACTGAAGCTACCCGGAAACGTGGAGGAAACTGACGGAAGTAGTGCCAACTATGACTCGACGGAAGGGCGGTACACAATTACCCTGAACAAGGTCACGCGGGGCGAGCACTTCCCCAATCTCGACGCCCTTACGTCCCTCCTCCAGCCGAAAACAAAGTCAACCCGGGTGAAACCTTTGACAGATGTGATAAGTGAAAGTGAGCAGATCTCGAAGAAACAGTTTCAATTCTTAAACGAATCTTGTCCTCAAATTTCATATATTAAATGGACGACGATCTGTCCTTGTTTAATTATTTTATAAAGATGGCGTCCGTAGCAATAGTTTTGAAATAGAGCAGCTCACGGAGGATGATTGGTTCATTGACCAGCAAGTTGTCGATGTTGACATGTCTCCTGAACCCGGACCAAGCTTGTCGTCCTCATCGTCGTCTTCCCGTTACTCTTATGGATTCCTAAACTCACATTTTGGCTTAAAAGACAAGTACTCCTCAGAACTGAGCCAAGTGTCGGAAATAGAAAATCCCGACACGATCCCGGAACTGGACAGGAGAAAACTGAGGCTGGACGCAGAACAGAAAAAGTTTAGCTCGGACCATTACCTCGCAGATTTCATGGAAAATGAAGAAGTTGCTGCTGCGCTGGAGTTTAAATTTGACACAAAGTCGCTCAAAAGCTTGACTCAGAGGAATTTAAAGACTTTGGAGGAGTTCCCTCCGAGGGAGACACGGATCGAGGGAAAATTGTGGCAAAAGAGGGTGTACCTTGGACTCGTCGATATTTTGTTTGCGTACTGCTACGACTGGAGGATTACGGACGGCTCGCATTGCTGCGAAAGTGCCTGGAATATTTCCAGGCTGAGTGGGACCTTATCGTGGTTTGATGTGCGTTCCTTCTAAATGCTCTGCTACTGCTGTTTTGTTGTATAAATTTGCAATAAATTTGCTGTACATTTGCTACAAATTTGTTGTAAATTGGCTATACATTTGCTATAAATTTGTTGTAAATTTGCTATAAATTTGTTGTAAATTTGCTATAAATTTGTTGTAAATTTGCTATAAATTTGTTGTAAATTTGCTATAAATTTGTTGTAAATTTGCTATA
>VICI01000724.1:0-31471 GCA_019593645.1 Akabosia matsudoensis
TCTCTTCTTTCTCTTTTTAACACGAGAGTAACACTGCAATGTCGTCCCAGTACCACCCCTACCGTAAAACAACCAACCAAACTGCTCGGTTGGATTGTCTTCGCTTGGATGCGCGGCATAGCAGTAGCTGAGAAGCTGATGGGATACACACGGGAAAGCATAAGCAGGAGGCAGCGAAAAAAGGAACAAAATTGCATTTCCCTGTTTTCAGATTTTTGCACAAATTCAGTCCGTTCTTTCTCTTGTTTACACGAGAGAGTAGAGGTACTCTTACACAAACAAAAAATGAGACCTGCGGAATAGATTAAATGCGCTGTCCGTCAATCTTTTTTGCTGGGAACTATAGTCGCAGAAGAATGAGAGAAGTCTCTTCTTGTCCCTGTACGAGTATATGTCCAGTTGGCATGGAGTACAGTACGCTGCGAATGTGCCAATGCTAACCTGTCCGTACATTCACTTTTCGCCCGTGGTGGGTAGGACATTTTTGCAAAATTTTTTATTCAGAGTGAAGATTTCTTCTCAGGAGAGGCCGCAGTTGTGCTAAGCTAAAGTTTTTTCTAACGGTGGTTCTTGATTCTCAAAATCATTTTAGAGCAAATTTGCGGGTTTAAAACCATTGAAATCGATAAAATAGCGACAAGGATAGTTAAACAAAATTTTTCATCGTGTTTTTTCTTTTACTTAACAATTGTTGAAAATGTCGTCATTATCCACTACAACAAGTCCAGACTCCAAGGCACCGAATCAGAATGACGTGCCGAAGGCGGGTCCCTCCACGTCTAGATCCCAGTCCCAAGCTGATGATGGTAATGACCACCAGGGTCTTGTGAAAGAAGGGAAAATGAAGTTTACTCCCGTAACATCAGAAGAGACAAGTCAAGAAAGGTGTCACAGGACTCCTTCTCCTCCACCAAAAAAAGTGAAATCCGCAGGTGCCTGTAAGTCGGCAAAGAAACCTCAGATGGGACCTCCGGACAAGAAAATGTGGAAGCCACTAACAACCCTCGTGGAACGCAAGTGTCCAGTTTGCAAGTACTACTTCCTGCGGGTAAGCTTTTCGAGTTTTTTAAAACTTTACCGATTTGTTAATACAAACTTATTTACCAAATTTCCATTTGATTTTTTCGTCGTAGGTCGTTACCCACACCGTTTCCGCTCACTGCAAAGGCTCAGCTAAATTTTACTGTGTGTTTTGCAACCACTCAGACACCGAAGAATACTTGATGTTCCGCCATGTCCGGAATTCTCATAGGGACCAGTTTACAAATACTCGCCCAATCTCCGACCAACCACCGGAACTTCGTGTAAGCGGCGACGACCCGTACGTTGACCACTGCGACATGCCCATGCTCGAACCGGAAACACAATCTCCAGAATGATCGTTTTACAGGTTTATTCTTTTGTACAATTTTATTAGCTCCCAGTAATCTTAATTGCAATGCATTTGATCCTATACTAAGTAAAAATTAAATGTAATTAGGTTAAGGCCTGGAACAGTAGCAGTGTCTCCGTGTACTTTCATCAGACGTTCCAGACTCACTTCCGGCATGTTGTAGCACCCGTCGCAAATCTTCTCGGTCATTGCTTTTCTACATACTCTTTATTCACCTGCTGGGTGCCTTCGTGTTGGTGGTGCACTCTAGCTGATTACTTTTTAAAACTTTTTAACATTTTAAAGAAATTTTTCTACGCTTACTTTTCTTTTCTTGTATTCCATTTCGTCTTATCCTCTACGGTTTTTGTTCTGTGTTCTTCCTTTTTCTAAAAATTAATAAATCAACTAAACCAATACATACATTGTGGTAATTCAATTCGTAGATTTGGAATATTTTGAGTTTAAGTACTTTTAGGTTTGGCAGTCACCCAAGTTCCCTAAACATTCTCACAATTTCAATTTAGATTTCAATTCGCAAAAATGGAGATGGGAGCCCTATTTACCCCCATTTTAGCGTTATACATGACCTGCACCACTCTTTGTAATGAAATAATGCCCCAAGACATGCCCAACCCAACCTTCGTAAAGATCTCCCATTTGTAAAATTTTCCCGCGCAACTGTATCCCCGTAGTTGATTCCCCAAGTGTAACCCAGATATCCGGAAGGGGACCTTCCTCACCGACCAGAATATACTCACGAGTACTTTGGACTATATTACAGAAGTAGCAAATACTGGGATTCGATGTCATTTTTTGGGGATCCGGAGAGATCGATGAAAATAGACTATGACGACTGGATAAGATCCCAGAGGGCAATGGACACGTTGAATGCCTCCGTTGTCTTTGTGCGAAATCCTGCAGGCAATAGTTCAAAAGAATTTACATTGTGTGGACATATGACTTTGCTGTTCGTTTTTAGATGTGGACATGAAGCCGACCACTATTGTCCTATTCATACGGCGTGCATGATGACAAGGCTGTTGAAACATGGGGTTATCAGGGCTCGATATGATACGACTGGCCTTGAATACTTCCTTTCATTCCGCTTCGAACTACTTTTAACAAGGAAACAAAGAAAAGAAATAATGCTAGTACCCGTGTAGGCCCTCCGCTCGTTTTTTCAGTTCTTTTTATTTCCGTATTCCGTAACGTAGTATTAACGTAGTAACGTATTCCCAGGAAATAAATGTACTTCTTTATTTCAGATTTGAATGCACTGTGTTTAGAACGAACTTCTACAAGAAACGTCAGAAAAACTAAATCCTGCTCTCATCAGCTCAATTCTAAAAAAAGATGCCCAAAACTCAAAACAAGACAAACTAAGTCATAGCTAGAATGCCAAAGGTGAAGGTGGATCAGAAAACGAAATAAAAACCTAAGAAACCAGATGAAAAACGGAAAAATCTACAGCAAAACATTAAAAATCAAGGTAACACACGTAGTGAAACAGCCGAGAAACTGTATTGAAAAATTCCTTATGAGAGCTTCGCAATGATACATCACTTCCTATATCTCTCTGTTCAAACAAGACCCCTGACCCCGCCCTTGAACCATAAACAATCTAGCTCTGGAACACAAAAGAAGTCCTCTTTAGAGGCATAAAGCATCACTCCACCAAGTTTGGTCGAACTCGGCCAATATATAGGAAAAATTACCCCTGATCCTGTGTTTGACCGATTGGGCTGAAAAGTTGTAGGGTTCTTGACATATATACATAAAGGTATCAGTACACCAAGTTGGCCTTAATTAGTCAAAGTGAACAGTTTTTAGAATGTGGAGAGACAGCCAGACAGATTAAGTCACCAAATTCATTACTTGATGAGCATAGTTCAACTTCATAATAATACATGGAAAAACATGGACAGATTTAAAGAAAACCATTTTTGTTGCTGCCGTTTGCGTTCGTGAAGCTGCTCCTAAAGGCGAACAAAGTTTTCACTTGTTTCTTGTACGCCACCTTGTTTGGATTGTTCGAACTGACTCCAGTTCTAATGTACGACCGTCCGGTTCGCGAGAATCTCAACAGAGTAACATTGTCCTTCGTTTAGTATTTTTCCTCCCCTTTTCTCCAGAAAGATGAAGTTGGATTTATGTATCCGCCGCGTCATGATCTCAAGTAATGTGATCCTTTAACGAACTACGCGCACCTGGTACACCTCACGTTTAAACGCTTCTCTTGACATTTTGATCTAGTTCATCCGCCAACACGTCGTTATCCCAAAATACGTAACGTTTCCCTATGCACGTCATTCTCTTCTGACTGGACTTAGCAGCTTACATATTCCACATTAAAAAACCTCTTCCCTCCGCCATTCGCGAAAAAAAAAAAAAAAAAAAAAAAAAAATCTGGATTAAAATCCTTTTCCAGGTTGACTCTACTTTCCAGTTGTTTAGTTGTCCACCTAGTGACAAGTTGAGTCTGTCCAGGAGTAGTACTCTTGTGTCAACCTATTTTATTTAAATTCTCTTTCCTAACAAAAGCAAAACCTGTACAGGGTGGTTTTCGAATATCCTTGAAAGTGAATCATTAGTTTCACCCCTAAATCCTTTCCAGTGGCAATTTTCATTCAATGAAAATTCTGAATGTAGATATTTTCCGAGTTAATCATTTTCAAGGAATCCTGGACGTTTTCGCTGGCGTATAGTTTGACACTATCTCTCTGGATTCAAATACACCCCATCAGCATCTTAATTAACTGGTACGTTTTAAATTACCTTCGCCATATTTTCAATCAACATTCATAGAATGGTGCCTTGCGTGAAATCTTCGCATACATTTGTCAGATACTTCACTCCAAATCAAGACATGTTTTCAAGTTACCCCGTACATTAAACTTAAAAAATAAATCTATGTTTGTTACCGTGTTTTAACACTTTTCCTTTCAATCTTTCCGACAAGAAAATGTGTACTTTGGTTTCTATTGAGTTAAAATGAGTCTGATGCTCCTGTTTAGAAGGAACAACTTAAAGAAGACTTTGTTGTTCACTTGTAATTACGGTCATTTGACAAGACAAGAACAATCATGGATCTTTTTCAAACTGTTCTTAAGTGCATTTGCATTGGAAATCCTAAATAAGAACTATCATTATCCTTTAAATACACCCAAAAAAGGAGGTATTTTGAGGTTTTTCTTCTTTTAAATTGATGTCATCTACATTTTATTATGTACTTTGAGTATCCCTACGTTTTAAATAAAATTGACGTTGTCGCCGTTTGTGTCCAGACAAAAAAAACGGACAGAGAAAGCCGACAACGCAACACTTGTTACTCCGATCTTACGTCGGTTTCCTTCTTACAAAAAAATATTCGTCCAGTGTCCTTTTTTTCCTATGTCTCTCTCTTAGATCATAAGATGGGTGAAAAAAGGAAAATCTGATAATCTTTTTTTCTCAATATAAAATATTCATAGAAAAAAAATATATAGTCATATTTACCGGCTGGATTTTTTTTCTTTTTAAACCCCGTCACCCGAACGTCTCATGTCGGAAGGGACCTAAAATAAGACACATTTTTTATTAAAAATGCATTCAAAAAATGAAAATTTACTTCTTAAAAATAAAATTCCTGCCTTTTATTTGTCTTTACCCAAGATACAAATTAGTTCTGCCTTTTAATCTAGAGATGCTTTGGAGACAAGACAAGTTATTGTAATAAAACAATTTTCGTGTCACCTTTCCGCATTCTTTGGTTTTTTAAGGGGAGGGGGTGTACTAATCCCTATTATAACACTCTGATCCACATAATCATCTTCTTATTCTTTTTTATCTTGTTCAAGTCATTCAAAATATCTTCGTTTTTTCTTCTAGTTTGCCACCAACCATGTCTTATTGTTAGCTGTTAGCCTTGTTTAATAATTTCCATAAGCAACGAACCCAGGTCGGCATCCTTTCGTTTTTTTCTCGCTCTCTCTAAATAATTCCATACGGCTCGGCGTGGCGGCCTTTTTTCGCTTTCTTTAACATGTTAATACAAGGTAGGGATGCATGTTTTATAAGAAAAAGTAAAACCTCAGTAAACACCGCCGAGGCAGCCGACAAATAGTAGTAAAAAAAACGCCGATGTGTATAATCTTGTAACAATTTAAATCCAATGACTCAGGTGAACCCTTGAAAGAATGTATCCAGTCATGATTTAATATGCACGATTAGAACGAAACTTTTCTATAGTAGCCTCATGTATGCATAGCAGAAAGTTTCAGGCTTAGTTGAGTCTTAGAAAGGGACACCAGTATAAACACGTTTGGCAGAAATAAAATTGTTGTAAGAAAAAATGTTATGCATTGTATGCAAAAAACTCTTTTAGGTTTTTTAGGAATTTTAATGGAAGCGGTACGACATTTGTGTTACCTTTTCTCCTCATCATCCTTCTCTCAAGTCCAGGCGTCACCGTCAGTATCGTTTTGGCCAGGCACGGTTGTCTCCATTTCAAAGGCAGTGTCCGCCTCGGTCCACCCTCCAACACAACAACCCCCAGCAGGATCACCATCGCCCCCGTCATCTCTCTCTAGACTCATTTCACCCTTGGCTAGTTCCACGTTTTACAAAGCTTTTGCACTTTTTCTCCTGCTTTCTCTCCTTCCATCAAGTCCTGCGATGGTCAAAGAAGCTGATCTTCAGAAAATGTTCAAACTCAGGTAAAAATATAAAAAAAATCATCGTCGTCGTAACATCTTAACCCCTCCCCCTCCATGAAAAAAGAAACACGTCATAACTACCAGCACAATTACGTGAAAAATCTCTCTTGGGATTTTAAAATCCTTTTCTCATTCAAATATTAGCTTTTATTCTGTAAATAATCCAAGCTGGATGGACAAAGTCACAAACTTCCTGTCACCTTCTTTGTCTATATCTCCTTGGGGGATCCTTTTTTTGTCTTCAAAACAAAAGAAGATAATAATGACTGTTTTTTTTTTCGTTGTCCTCCATGAAATATCCGTTGGCGGTGTTTAAACGTGATTTCTGCAGCCTACAAGACATTTTATGTATAGTTTTGGCGTGACTTTTCCTCTAATGATACAAGTCTTTTGGAGCAAAGTAGTCTCATGAGGTTTCTCTCGTAATCCAGGACAAGTCTAACCGTTCTTCGTTGAACAGAAACCTGTGGGGAAGAGAAATGGGCTAATGATAATTAATATAAAAAAAGAATATTATGTGGTTGGTTGTTGCTTTTTTGCAAGGAACGAAAATGAATGGAAATCCCTGTGGCACGCGGAGAAACACGTACGATGCCGAGATCAGTTGCTGAATCACATGGATTGGGCATGTCAAAAGGACATTTACAGGTTGGAGAAGAAGTTTACGGGGGTCGTGGATACCCAGTCTGAGGATCACGAACAGGAGAATCCCCTGGGAGACATTTTTATTGGAAAGGCAGCGGCAAATACGATCGTCAAGCCGTGGACTGGATATGGCAGGTAGGAAATGTAAAAATTACACGCGTAATTCAAATGCAGGATGTGCTCAATTGACTACTACTGGTTTTTGCAAAATGATTTCATTTCAAAGACGCAAACGAGAGGAGAAATCAATTACGGACGAGTGTTGCTCCCCAGTGGGCTGCACATGGGAGGAGTATGCTGAGTACTGTCCAGCTCATCGACGGCTGCAAACTCGTCGATACGTAGAGACTCGCTAAAATTTACAGCAATTTGGATGGGAAATGATTAGTGATACAATTAATGAATATTGTCACCCGGTTTTTTTCTGATCGCAAGAAAGGAAGGACTTTTAAAATATTACAAATTTGAAGAACGGCAGTCATATTGAAGTAACAATCCAGAGGACAGTTGAAGATTAAGAATGGCTAGTGACAAAGATTAGAATTTTCGGACTCGTAGGCATCATTCTTGGTTTTCTTTGGTTCTAGTTTTTAAAAAACTAAGTTAGAGATCATTTAGATCATATAAATCTATTTAGACTGTACAGTAGCTTGTTTCAATGTTTCACGCGCGGACGAATTTGTAGTTCAAAATTGTGAGGTGAATTTTCAATTATTAGTGTCACGTAAAACTAATGTATACAAGGTGCATAGAAGTTACCTATTTATGATTCTTGTGAAAAAAAATTACTCTTGGTTGTTTACGCTTTAAACAATTCGACGATTAAAAGAAAATTTATTTAATAAAAAGGTTATCCCGGCTTTAAAAGAAATTGAAATTATTAATAAACATGCATAATTTATTTGGCGTTATAAAAGTTATTATTTCCCATGTCTTTTCCTCTTGTAAAATCTTGTTAAAAAATCATACATAGTTTTCTGTTTCAAACGGAAATTTATTCATTCATCCAGAGTCTGCATGTGTTTCATTCATTTTTCACGTCTTTGTGGTGTTGGCTCATGTTCACGTAGGCGGCTGAAAAGGAAAGAAAACTGTTCTTTTTATGAATGTCTCTGTTCTGAAAAAAAGCTTTTACAAATGCAAATGACTGCCGACAGAAAAGTAACAATCCACCACGTTTTTACTCTTGATGACGACTCTGATATGACATTCAACTGCAGATACCGCTGATAAGCTTGAAAAAGCTTTGAACAGTAGACAGCCTTGTTGCCTCAAACTTGAACGGGAAAAATGAGTTGCGATAAAATACGACTCTTCTTTGGACAAATAACTCGACTGTCCTTGTCCACCATCCACCCTCGCTTGGTATGAAAATAGTGTTCCATGAGAACTTGTTTTTTCGCTTGCTACACACATCTGCTCTCAATCCATACACCATAGGCCTTGTTTTGTTTTGTGGTTTATTAGGGAGGGGGAGGAAAGTTGAGAGAGGGAGAGAGAGAAACGGAAGTGCAACTGGTTTTGATTCCCTTTACCTGTATGATTGTTGAAAAAATAGAACTGTTGCATCTTTTTTTAAATCTTTGTGGTAGGACCCGGTAAAACTCCGAAAAACTTATTTGCATCTAGATTTAATAGATACGTATGTATGCAATTCCGTGGGAAACGTTTTCAGACTTGAATACAGTTACAAAGTTACGCGTAGGTGTTTTGATTTTTTGAGAAATGCTTGAGAGAACTTTAAACAAGGATCGGAAGTGGCTTTACAAAATGTATGTTTCATCAGATCCCTCCTGTACCCTTGAGCCATTCTCGTGTGCCCTGAAGGATAACTAACCAACCTCATCACTAATAATATTGTTTTTCACTTGAAGATCGTCATCGTTCAGCTTCCGGTCCTAGAGCTGGTTACTTTTTTCACACATGAACAGGTTTATAATGCATTTCACCTTGTAGACATCATATATGCCTGACTATGTATCAATTTTTCTTTGTCTTTTTAATTTTTTTCCTCTTCACCTGACAAAAACTCGTTATTGGTTTCATTCAAAAAATATCAATTTTCAACAAGGAATCATGTGTCGTACGGAAATGAGTGAAAAGTGATACCAGACAGGGTCCGTATCAATACGACATGTGAAGAGTACGTCTCACCCTCTTTGAAGACGTTTTCTTCGTGAGACGACACACATCTTCATCTCATTTCCCCTTCCGGTTATCACGCGCATAGATTTTTCTTCACCACTTTTGCTCTCTCTCTCTCTCTAATCCTCAAAATAAAAACTAAAAGATGATCTCGTTCATGACTCGTCACAGATGGTCGACTAGTCAACATTTTCCTTCACGACATCTTCCTTCCTTCAAAAAGCAAGCCTTGACGTTTGCCTTCTGCTTTTTCTTTCTATCTTTTACAATTTAACATCCAGAGCTGAGTTTTTTTATTGTCTTGATGCCTTTTGCGATCGAGAATATCATGGCCAGACAGATTTTAAGCCCGTGAGCTAAGCGAAGGCCCATGTTTCTCTATAGATTCTCATGCACTACACAAAATGAAGGGGTGCCTTTTTTCATCGTGTCTCACAAGAAAGATTTTTTTTTTGATATTTTCCCGCGTAAATAGAAAAGATTTTGTATGAGTTTGTTAGAATTCATGTGGAGTAGGTGCTGCTAAGTAGACCGTAAGTCTCCAGAATTTTCAGTTCCTGAAGAGATACACAAAGAAAAATTGATTTTATTCTTTTGCTCAAAACTGTGCTGTGCCATAGAGGCTCATAAACATCTTACCAGTCAGAAACAGTCTATTGAATTTTTTGTACACCACGCAATCCATGAAACGTATGAAATATGGATAGTCTAGACTCAGTGCAGAATCCGATGTTGGCTTCCTCATCATAAATATAAAATGAGATGAAAATTGTATATGCATGTAAGCAATATGTGTATACAGAAACGTAGCATCAGTTCAATTATATTTTTTCCAGTAAAAAGCCAGCCATGTGTCCAACAGCAAAAAAAAAATGCTTAACGAAAGTTGTAAACCCTGTGAAAATTTCATCTGGATAGTTTTTGAAGGTGGCAATGAACTGGACAACAATATTATGACGGCTGCTGTGAGCAAGCTGATGGTGGTGAGCTCATTGTGGCGTTGGCTGTTTGGCTTGTTTGTGAAATCAAAAGAGCATCACAGCTGCCAGGACAACAGAAAAGGTTTTCAGTTCTTTTGGCTACTGGAAATTACTTTGGATAGAAGAAAAAAAAAAGATGTGTGATCACCCTCTGAGACGATCTAATTTTTGTTTCTAGAAAAAAAGGTTGCATCAGTTGCATTGCATCATAGCATGCAATGGTAGTTATTGTTTTTTGAGGAGTTGAGCAATTTTTCTCGTTTTTAGCGTGTGTTGTTGGTGGAAAAGAAAATCATCAAATGAGTCAGCAAAGATGAAGGTGACGCTTTCCTGCTTTTCATTTCAGAGGTGCAGGTGTCGATACCATTTTTCTTATAAAAAATTTAATTAGTTTTGAGAATAATCTGCATTTTCCCGTTTTGCATGTGTAGTTTCAAACAAAAATATTTATAGTTAAAAAAACATGATTTAGCAGCTTTAGGTGCTCTACAGTGGTATAATGTTGCAGTGCAACACAATCTTCAAGATGAACATGGTTAGCAGTTTTGGGCTGTGCCTTGGCGATAGCGGGAGCACGCGATCTAAATAAAGCAAGTTCAAGATGGCTTGTAAATGGGAAGAAACCGAAATAAGGAGTTATAAAATGAGTTTAAAAATATTTTTCTGAGCTAGAAATCATATAAATAATAATATCATATCAAAATGTCTTATATCTTGGGCACAATGAATCTCCGAAACATGTCCACCCCCAAAAGTAAAGCAGAGGATTGTATGGATATTTTTAGGTGCGGCGGGTTTCTAGTATTGTTCACGAGGAAACAAAAACGAACTAATGATCTAAATAAGTTTTCGAGCTTTCCCCGCCGAAAAGCCAGATAATTAAAAATAGAGAAAGAATAGGGAAAATCCCCAAAACTTTTTTAAAAATTCAACCCTTTTCTCTTTCTTCATTACTGGACCATTATTATTATGAATGTAATTCATAACAATAAATCTTGGTTCAGTAAAAATTATTGTTTTGGTCTCTTCTCAAAAGATGATGCTTTTTAAGAAAAGCCAAGAAGCTTTTTTCAGTTCTATCCAAAAAAAACTTTTTCGTTCAAAATTACGTTTTTTTGTTTCCTTTCAAGAGATTATGAAACCGTGTCATGGGTAATTTATGAAACCCAGGAACGATTGCATTAGAAAAAACCAGTAGGAGATTTGAAAATAAAGCTTGGCTGCCGTTGATTATCCTATTCTTTTTTTCATGGAGGATAATTTAAAATAGATTAAGGCCTGGAAAGACATACACGTGACTTTGAAAGCTACTGGTCTATTCTTTTTTATTTTTCAGGGCCGTTAGAGGAACGACGCTGGTTGTTATCAGTACACCTTGGGGTGGGGAGTCATCATACGATTTCAGGTTCTCATCATAAATAAAAGTACCAATTAAAACTACACAAAATAGTCTGGTGGACACTTGAGAAGTATCAGTGAAAACAAAAGATTAGTCGTAAACCTGGTCAGTCCTTTGTATGAAAAAAATGTGGTTAGAGGGAAGGTGGGGCTCCTTCTCAAGTGTCATGTCGAAGGATTCTTTTCTTTGAGATAAAATGAATTATTGTCGTTTTATGCATACACTGTACACAGTAGGCGGTCATTTAAATTATTACATCAGGTTTCAACTGTCTTAAACGAGAAAAAAAAACGGTAGCCAACAGCTACTGCTAATTTATTCGATACTCCTCATAACTAACGGTTGTTAATATGGAAATCAAGACGCACACCCGTCTGATTTACTACCTGCATGAAAGCCATTTTTGAATGTTAAACAAGCCTTTTAAATTCATTTTTATAAAGTCGAAAACGCCTAACGGCTAAAAGTATTGATTACAGTTAGTCTCCCAAAAAACTGACCATGTTTCTTTACTCAACACTCAAAAATATTCAGTGGCACCTCGAGGCCAGGCATTTTCCTTTTTTTGAATGCCCTCCAGAGTCATTTCAAGTGTGGCAGTAACTTATCACATGATATCAGTCGTGATTATCTTGACCTACCAAAGATTCGAACGCTTTATATTTATTTATGCTTCTTTTTTATCTAGAAAAAAATAAAACTTCTGGTGGAAGTACACCTCAGCAAGAAATATAAAAGATAACAATTTAAAAAGCTAAAATTGTTATGATTACACTGATGCTACCGGTTGGAGATAGTTTTAGAATGATAGTTGGTGGTCCCAAAATGATTCACCTTTTACGCCTTAAAAAATAAACCTTTTTTGTGAGCAGCAAATCACCAAAGTCATTGTGGAAACAACAGAGAACATAAAAAATCTATAAAAACGCTTGACAACCATTTGAGATTATATAAAATTCTAAAATAAATACACAAAAAAAAATTCTTGTGCGGCAAGTTCGGGTAAATGGTATCGGTTGGTTTAATGGTAGAGTATAGCCCATAATGGCCATAACGTATAGATTTTGTTTTGTTTTTGTACAGGTGTCTCATCCAAAGGCACTTGTTAATTACTCATTGTTACTATCTTCCTAACTACTGCACAGTAGCTCTTTTTCAATTTGCTTTTTAATGAGAAAACACATGAAAAAGAAAAGATATGGCTGATGGTGGCGTGGTGGCCCGTTCACTGATGCATCCCCACAAAACTTATTTCTTCTCGTCGTCATTATTACGAAAAAGGAATACGTAAAGTAAACAAAAAAATCTACGATGAGTCAGTGAAGCTTGATGGATGGAGTCTTCTGGAGAAAATAATATATATACAGCGGCGGGACCCTTCCAAAAAAATATCCCATTTTCTTCTTCATCAGTTCCTCTTTCTGTTGAATGTTCAGCAGACATGGACATTGGTCCAGGGAATGAAAATGATGAGATGAGGTTTCTTTTTAACTGCTGCTGTACGAGTGCGTAACTCAGTAGCTCGCTGTTCTCAAGATGCATCAAGCTGGAGACCTGGATAAGAGTGAAAAAGAACAACAACTAGCGTCAAAAACTACATCTGCATAAGAGTTCGATAAAAAACGCATACGAAGTGTCTTCAAGATGGCTACAGGAATAATAAAACACAAAAGACGCTTTTGTTATGAAAATAAGATGAGTAAAAAACCCTTCTGAGAATGTTCATGTACAATATATGCGTACATAGTTGTAACCGTTTGCTCTTATACAATATCTTGCAGAGTAGCAGATATTTTGAGATTTTAGTGTGAATGTAGCTGATCTTCGTCTGGGCTGGATTTATTTGTAAGAAAACGTTCAGGAACGTAATGAACAAGATGAACATGAAACTGCTATTGCATATTGTTATTTATATTCTACTAGTTAAGAAACAACAAAAAAAGTGAAATCCTTGATGGGATAGGGGGGAAAATATTAAAATGTGTAGTTTGAAAACAGCTACCGGGCTACCCAATCATCCTCATCACGACTCGAACAACAACAATCACGCATCTTTCGAATGCATTTAAAAGAGAAGAATATGTATTTTTCAAGACCAGTAGCTGAAAAGAGCAAGCCAAAGGATATCTTCAAATTTATATGAATGTATTATAATAATAGCTGTATAAAATTTGTGTTCACATATGAACTTTTCTGTTTCTTGTACGAAATGCATCTCTGGTAATATAGCTACATACAGGGTGAGTCATAAGAAGAGCGTAAGAGTTTTCAAGCTTTGTTTTTATCGGTCTCTATACGCGGAACAAACGTTTTTCAAGTTATTCTATACATTATTTTCGACTTGGTCGGCTGTCCAGTGTGGAAAAAAACAAACGATCAAAGGGATTATAAAAGATGCAGTCAATGTCTTTTCTTCCAAGGCGTAAACATGATAACAACATTAGTACACCTGAGGAAAAAGGGGGAAATAAATGCAAACACGGTTTTTTGTTTGACGTTCTGCAAATGGGCGTACATCAGAATACACAAAAAATAGGTACCTCAAAATGATCTTATGCAAGCAAGTTTTTTTAAGCATCAAATCAATGTCAAAAACGTCAGTTTCTCACCATGGCAGCTTAGGAAAACTTCAAATTGATTATTTTTTGGGGGAATCGACTGACGAGATTATGCGATTTTTGACAAATGATTTCATATTTTGATGAGATTTCTATATAAAAAAATGGTTTTTCATTACAAGTAGTTTACGCAGGGTTAAATATAGTTTTTTTGGGTGAAGAAACATCTGCATAATTTTGAAGCTACTTAAATGTAATCACAATCAGCTACTGAGTTACATGGTGGCAACTGTCTCATATATTTTGGATACTGATTTGAATTGAGCATAATTATTCCGTCCAGTGTATAATTTTATCCTCATTTACTCCTACTGTTTGATTACACACCATATGCCAACCATTTACTCATAAGCGTTGCATGCATTAACTGCATATATATGGGAAAATGTTTAAGTACAACCCTGCACATATCACAAGGCATACTAAATGCTAAATGGTCACGATTTTCTATCCTTAAAAAATATTAATGTATTCTATATTCTTGTCTAATTTCACTTTATAAAATTTATTGTGTTCCCAATTTTATCATCTCTACACTGGCGCTAGACATTTTTTTAAGTTTTGTCAAGTCATTTCAATACAGCAATGGACCCAAAAGGGTCTCTGTTCCTTCTCATTTTCATTCCCTTTCACAGACTCAGACTGTCTCCCAATTATAAACAAAACTTATATCACGATCTCATCAAGATCGTGATTGCAATAAAGAAAAGATGGCCAGCAACAACAAAAAAATGTATGTTGGACTCTGGACACCTACACATATCTCCCCTCCGTAGGAAAAGAAAGCCGGACAACTTCAACAAAAAACTACATTACATTGTTCCTGCTGGCTACTATTATCCAGTTTATCCTCTATAAAACCTTCATATTGTCGTAAGAAGTCATATTATTACTACTTTTATATATTTTCCAGGAATATAATCTTCATTAGTCCAGTTCATCCAGCAAATATTGCACAATAGAGACTAATAACGTCTCCCCCATGAGCCCTACCAAAACACATCCACAATAATTTTTCCCGTGAATCTACGTCTGAACCACAATAACCAAAAAAAAAAAAACTTTCTTTTCAAGACTTCTGTCCGGTCTGTACTTTATTGCGACGATTACATAAAAACGCCGAAACTATATCCCTCAACGGTGTCATAAACAGCTAGGCTGAAGCAGTTTAGCTAGTTTTTGTTTCGGAGATGCGTCAATGAACATAATGTTGTTTTATTTATATGCCATTTATTTAGGTTTAGAATTATTTATATATCTGTAGGGTACAAAATAGGATAGTTTTTTAAAAGTTTTTTTAAAATTATGATTTTTTTACGTTTCTTCTAAAACGGAGTTGAGCTCATGCTCTAGCTCATGATAAGATATTCGAGCTTCCTCCAAGTCGTCTTTGAGTCTGTCGATGTTCGCGCGCAATAGATAATTTCCTTTTCGCATCGCGTTCAACACGTTTTCACGGCGTTTCACACGCTTTCCAAACACTGCTAAGCGGTCTTGGTAGCTCGCAGCGGGGTCGTCTTCATCGGAGGACTCCTCGTCTTCATCGTCGTCGGCCTCGGATTCGGATTCTTCTTCGTCAGAGTCTTCGGATTCAGTCTCCTCTTCCTCTTGCTCCTCAGGTTCTTTGTTGCCGTCCTCCTCCTCTTCCTCATCGTCGCTCTCTAATTCCTTTTCAGCTTCTTTCAACATTTTCGCCATTTTGTCAACTTCCTTTTGTAATTTTTTGTGCCGCTTGTTAGCCTCTTTAAGCTCTTCCTCTAGTTTCTTCTGCAGGTTTTTCAAATTTTTTCTCTCCAGCCGGCTCGTGTTCTGCTTGTCTTTGACACTTTTCACCTTGTTCTCCCAGAGCTTGAGCTCCCTCTCTTGTTTCTTTTTGAGGAGAGCCTCCTCATCTATTTCAACGTCAGAATCCTCCCCCTCCTCCTCGGAACCGGAGTAGTCGCCAGCGTTGGACATCGTGCTTTGCTGTCTTGAAATGGGCCCAGTTCTTTCTAAAATTTGTTCTTCCGTTTGGGTAGTCCTTTCTGCAGTTGTGACCACTTGAGGGATCGGCCTGGATCCGTCCTGCTGGGCTTGCAAGGAGGCCACTTTTCCCTCCAAAATGATTCTTTGGTGTTCCGATTCCTCAAAGTTATTTTGGACGGAGGTCAACTTGGCGACTGCCTCTTTATATTTGGCTTCCATCTCATCCGCCAGTTTTTTCGAGTGTTGAACTGCATCTTTCAGAGAGGCTATTTCCTCCTCAAATTCATTCATTTCTTGTAGGTCTTCCTCATTTTGGTCAAGTTTGTTAATGTTTACGTCCGATGGACTGGGTTTAGCCAAGCCGGACTTTGATTTCTTCAGACCCACCGTGGATGGTGACTTCCACAAGTTAGATCCCGACTTTTTCAGTTGTTTAAAAGTTTTCGAGTCGCTTTTCTCTAGCGTCCTGGCGAGAACTGACTCTTCCTCAGGAATAATTCCCAGCTTGGCTTTTAGGGTTTCTATTTCTGCCTCCATCGCAATGATTTGACATTTTTGGTCGCGCGCTTTTCGCTCGAGATGCTGTTTCGCGTCAACCTCGGACTGGAGAAGTTGCTTGGCAGACTGGAGTTCATCGCGGAGGTCGTCAATGTCTGGGAAAGCTAGTTGACTGGCTGAGTCGAGGTTTGGAGGAGCTGAAGGATCTAAACTGTCACCCTCAAGGACGCTGCTTTGTCGACCAACTCGAAGGCCAGTCAGAATTGGACGGCTGCGATCATTGCAGTGAACTCTTTTGAGTTTTACGCCTTGCTGGATTTCGTTTAGGATCTTGTTATGAATGGCTTCTGATTTCGATGCGGGTTTCACTTCCGATTCGTATAGAAACTAGATTCAAGGCATGAAACAGAAGCAAATTAAGTAAAAAGATTGATGGGGAAATCCAAGAAAAATGCTGAATTGGAGAAATGTTTGTGACTTGCTTTTCCTTTGGACTTCAACTTGGTCAGCATTGGCTTGGATCTGTCGTTGCATTGGACATGATTAAGGACACGCCCCTTTTCAATCTCCTTCATCATTCCAGCCCAGTCAGGACGCTTTTTGGGGGCCTTCCGGAGCATCTCTACTTTCACAGCTTTGGCTATCCCAACATTTGAAACACATTACATTTGCTATAACAAATTGTTTAAGAAATGTTAGATTAATATTTGGAATGCCTGGTGCTGGAGGGGGTGGAGGAGGTGGTCCCATTGGCGGTGGTGGAGGTGCAGGTGGTCCTCCTCCACTACTTGGTTTTGACATTTCTTCACTTTTTACCACCAGAGTTGGTACTGGTGTTAATTGATTCTGTATCTGGATTGGTATAACTTTGGACTGTCCTGTACCCCCACTTGGCTCAGTTTTTTTTACTGATTTCAAATTTATTGTAATTTGGCTTGTTTTCTTGGGCACTTGTTCTGGGCCAAGTGGTTCTTGAAGATTCACACTTCGAATAGAACCTCCAGTACTTTCTCCACTCGGACTTGGTTTGACCTCTGTTCCGGTGTTATCCTTACTTGGAGTCTTTCGCCATGGCGCTATGAAAGTCCCTTCATGACTCTCCTTGAAAATACAAAACAAAATACCAATTTCAATTATTCGAATCAAATTCCACAACTTTCAACAAAAGAACAGGACAGTCAGTAACTAGATAACATATAAAAGCAGTTAATTAAATGTGTTATTAATTCAACAAAACTATTTCTTGGTAAATATTATGCCACAACTACTTGTTGAGGATTGTTGCTTGGAGACGGTCCTTTCATCCAAGGAGGTCTGTTAATTGGCGCTGGAGCCCGATTTGCAGGTAAATTACTATTTGCAAGTCTTGGAGCAATAAATGGCATATTGCTAAGTTTTTCTTTCAGATTTCGTTTTGTAGTAGCAGGCAAAGTTTGTATTTTATGTATTTGTTTTGTTTTTAAATACTTTACTTTTACAAGTTAATATGTACCCTCACAAAATAAGCTTTGTCAAATTATAAAATATTAAAACTACATATGCAGGTAGACAATTTTAAGCGTACTAAATTTTCACAAGCGACTTTGTTTGTAAAATACTGAAAATAATAGCTGGAGAGCCAAATTAATTAGTGATATAAATGTTAAGAGAACATTTACTATAATTTCATAGAACCTGCACCTTTTGTTTAAAACTACAGAAAGTTAACCTACTAAAGTACTAACAAAACTAGTTCACAAGAAGCACGCCAAATAGATTGATATTCTATCTTGGCAGTTTGATAATGACACATGGAGGAAATAAAAGAAGAGAAGAAAGAGAGAGAAATAAACCAGCGCGTTGCGCAAAATAAAATTTAGCAGCCTTTTGGCTTTGTATAAATTTGGCCTAGTTATACGAAGGACACCGAATCTCATACACATGCACCCCACAAAAGCCTCTATTTTTTATATATTGGTGAACAAAGCAAGGTAGAGATAGATCTCGTCATTTCATCGTTGTCTAATCTCAACAAAAACAAAGGACGAGTTGATGATGATCATGTCTACCGTGTAGAAAACGAATCAAGCCGGACCGGAAGCTGTAAAAAACGGTGAACAGCAGTCAAACTCATGAAAGACAAGGAGCTCAGCTCTTGTTTTTGTTGTAGCGCACATCTTTGTTCGCTACAATTTTCTACCATCAGAGGGGCGAGGGGAGGGAGGAAACTCTACGTAACACGATGGTGTTTCTATAAAAATAAACAAAAATGTGTAGATTAAAGGATTACTAGATTGGAGTGATGTTTAAGACGCACATGTTTCCAACTTAATGAGAATTAGTGAGCGACATGCCGTGTTAAAATGTTGTTCAACGCTCTGCTTCCTGTTTTATTAGTTTGCAAATAAAAAAAACGCGCTGATCTATTTTCGGCATGGGTGCAGCTTTGTCATGTATGTTTATATTCATATTGGAATGCATGTTTCTGACCAAAATAAAGTGCTTTTTGCCCTTATAAATATGCACATTTTGTTATCAGATAGTTATTCTTTGTAAAAACCAACGAAATTGGTTGGAAAGCATCCGACATGCGAGTTGGGCGAAAACACTGATTTTCACTTGATACTATTACGTCAATATCGCATCTTGCATCCATCTGCGAGTAGTTTCAAAAACTGACATAATTTTTAAAAAAACAGTCCATGTTCGTTTAAAATATGATTGTATAATTTGTATCGCCGTTATTTCATCCTTCGTTATTTTTCACTGAATGTGAAAAAGTTCAACTTGTACAAATGAAGGGTACCAAGTGCGAGAGGTCACTAACTTTAAAATCCTTTGAAGTATTACAGAAAATATCGTCAAAACGAGCGATTAAACTCCCTGTGTGGCTTTGGTTTTTTCCCAAATCACCCATGTTATAAATTAGGCTGAAATCAGAAATCACACATGTGTACCAAGTATCAAAAAAAAAAACGATCATTATTTCCTCATGAGAAAAGGGTGGAGCACAAGTCCTCACTTGTTTAATGCCAGGGGTCCACGATTTTATAAAAATCCGATGGCTAACGACAGCAGAAGAAACACAGAAAAAAAGGATTTAAGCAGGTATTTTATAAAAGTATTAAGCATGTACTTGCTTGTCGTTAACCTGTTAAATTCTTGAGGATTTTGAACTTTTAAAAGATTTTTAACGTCAAAATAAAGGTGTATAGTAAGGAGAAGGTGAAAGGTACAAACTTTTTTTTAGTAATCATTTGGAAGGGTGAGAATTTTTTTGATACTTTTTTTCCAGGTTACTTTACCAAAAAGAAAAAAAGGGTTGCTAGCAGCCCATAGTTGATTTTGTACATGGGGGAGACCTGTTCAATCTTCGAGCCTTGACAGGTTTTAAGCACTTGGGTGATATATTTGATTTGATATAAACGTCAACACAAAATGCTCATGTTTTATTTTCCATGTTGAGTTTAAAGGCGAGCATGTTTTTTGTAAACTTGGATAGTTTTCAGGACTTTGTTTGAAAAGGGGCGTTAAAAGAATGAGGGATATTCTGGTGAGCTATGAGTAAGTGAGTTTTGGGGGGGATAAGGTCATGTTCAGATACAAATATTGCCTGAAAACCTTTCTCCAGGCCTGGCTGAAGTAATTACGTGTAGTAATCAAAAGAAAATTATTTTCATTGAGTTCCCTTGGCTAATCATACCTGGATAAAAAAGGTTGCTGAACCTCATACCTACTAGGTAACAGGTATTTGCTATTTTTTTTTCTCAAGTGTACATAGCGGGTTCAAATGCTGTAGTAGCCTAAATAAAACAAAAAGCAGCATCTGGCATAAAATCATTCTTTCCCATTGTTTTCTTGTTCGTTCTGTGCTAGGACATGGTTTGAAACAAAGAAATCACGGCAGCGTTGCAAAAAAACCAGTTTGATATGTTTTGTTATTCCCATCCCCCTGACCATAACGTGATATTCTGTGTTGTACAGTACATTCAACTATTTTTCCATGAAACACGCTGGGCTTGTCCTGACTTTCTTGGCAAATAACAAAAGAAAGCAAAAAAAAAGTCGTAGAAAAGCAGTTTAGTGTGAAATGATCAATGACCTATTTGAAACATTTTTGTCCGGTGGCAGGTGTCAGAGATCATCTTGGCAAATCAAAGAAAACCAGTGGTAAGTACGGTGTATATCACAAAATGCAGTAAAATATGCATAACTCTTGGAGGATATTGATTACGAGCAAGATCCCAATCAGAAAACCCATTTTATTGGCTCTTTAGTCAAAAAGTTAAATGTTGAAACAATGATGCTCGTCTTTTGCCGTTGTTTACTCGCAAGAGGTGTGTCAAAATCGTCTTTACGATTTTCTTTTCAGCACGAATGTTTGATTGGAATTGGATTTTAGATTGACGTTTTACTGTCCCAATTACATAAATTGCTTGTTTGTATTGCCTATTGTCCAGTGACCAGTTCAACGGAGCGAAGATATCTGGAACTGGATAGTGGATGCATTCAATTTATATTTTATTACCTATCTCAAATGTGTTGTTTCAGTATGAAAATATTTGCATTCTAATCAGTGCCTTTAGCCATAGAGGAAGGAAGTTTAAAACACTTTAAATCCTTTACACATTGCTTTTAAAAAGAGCTTTTGATTCGAGGAGAGCAGGCATTTCTTTCCTCTATTACAGATCTTTATATCGTTTAGATAGTAATAATGAGTAAAGATTGACTAACAATTATGACATGGCATGATGATTATTTCTAGGTAGATGTACATCCAGTCCAGTCCAGGATAATATGCAAATGATCAAAGCCGGATAAACTGGACATGGAAAATGCGTGAATGACTTTTTCTGTACAGCGATGATGAGCCCCGAAAAGAAATATGTTGTGTAACCGGACAAGCCTAAATTATCTTCTTTTTTTTCTTGGAGAATTTTCCCAACCATTCTTTCAATAATCGATCGAAGAAGGAGAGAAGTACCAATCAATGATGTTATTTTTTCATGTTCAATCTACCAATTTAATCGGACATGGACATTGTATCTGCTTTTTTGAGCTTATATATCGTGTATAAGAACGAAAACATGAAACTATTAAGTTTTCAGCAAGTGACGCACCTTGATTCTCAAAGCAAGGTGGGATCATTTACCTTTGCCAAATGTATATTTCAAGATCTTTTGGCATCAAGTCATGATTTAAGCTGGAACACACACAATCATTTTGAAAAAAGTAGACTTTAATGATGATTTCCGCTTGGCTGCCTGCTACTAGATTTCCATAAAAAAACGATATTGACAGATTGACTGGACTGGACTTGCGTGACATGTATGCGTGATACAAAAAAGTAATTTTTTTAAACAGCTATTTTTTGGCTTGTTTTTCAATGATAACATTTAGCAAGCGTATCAGTTTCAAACATGCCCAGTCACGACAACTGGACGATTGTCAGGTTACGCAGTGACGCATTTTCTCCAAAACGAGTTGTAATGGCAATGTCCTTACGAAAAAACCGGTCGAAAAATCGTTTGTACTAACAATTTCAACATTTACTCCATGATAAATACCACAAATCGCTGATTTTCTCTGTATGCGTACACTGGCATAACTCTGGTCATCGTGTAATTCTTTTTTCAACTTAACTGCTGATTTAAATCAGGCAGAAAGTTACATTATAGTAGTGTGATTACATTTTATTTGAAACATAAAGTGCGATCTGCAACAAGACCAAACATTCCAAGAAGCTTGACATTTAGTAAACAGGTGGCGCGGTTGTTCTCTTTCCTTAAAAAGAAGCTGCATGAGCTTGGAGCTAAAGCATAAAAATACACCTTTTCGTTACTCAATATCAGAATGATGTGCTCCTAGTTCTATTGAGCAGTAAACTAATACCCTCATCATTAAAAATAGACTATGTTATTACCTACTACTTTTTCTTAAAGCTAATCCACGGCATGTTTCGTTTCCTCCAGCCTTTGTTTCTTTTTGCAAGGCAATGCTAGGCAAGAGCGTTAGCTTTGCATTTATTTTATATAGCAAAGCCACTAGATTCTTAGCTGGTTTTTGTACATGCTATACACATATATAAATCTTGATTATTACGTATTGTTTCCATTCATCAGCAGGTATGAAAGAAAAATGCAAGGTACTTTGGGTAATTCACAATAAGAGTATGAAACAAACCGAGAGGTAAGTGAACTTGAAACTACCAGATAGAAATGATAATCATGTTTTCAGCGCAAAAATTCCAGCCTCTTCTGACATACCTCCTCGGTTGGTTAAAAAACAACAGAAACGCTTCGGATAACATTGACCAGAGGAGCAGGAGCATTGTTGAATATTACGTATAAAAATCTGATAATAACGTTTGTATACGAATGTGTTGTGCGCACCTTGTTACCAACTGTGTTTTCGCTGTTTTTATTTTTTGCAGCGCAATATCCAGCAAAGCAATTTCTTGAAAATAAAAGAGCAATGTCCCATCAGCCTTGATCTTTTACAAAAAACGAGATGATATGCATATTGAACTTCGTAAGAAAGTTTTCGAAAGCGTCTTCAAGAAACAATTGTATCCAGCTTCATGTTGAGATTTATTTTTTTGTTAAATGGCTATTTGCGGCTCCATATGTGGTATGCTTGTACATATGGAAAGGATGAGTTTATGGATCTATTGTGGCCCATACTTTATGCATAAATTGTATACGTATCATGTACCGATATGTTCATAGTGGTACGAACCATTAAAAGTATGAAGTAGCTGGGGTCGAATACATTTTTATTATTTAGTTGTTAATTTTTTTATGAGGAGCATATGTCAGTTTTGAAAAGAACTTGCAAAACGAAAAATGTCTTCAAAATTTTTTGTATTGATTTCTCATGGAAGAAAATATAAAAGACGCCAGGTGGATGAGTCGCATTGTTATTTTTTAAACCCTTTTACAGTCCACCCAGTAATCTAAATTAGTATCAAAATTAGACAGCTACATTCAAATATAATTTGTTTTTCGGCAGAGATAAAAAAATTACGGGGATGTTCACCTGGGAATAATAAGGAGTACAGTTTTTACAAGTGAAATGTGACACATAAACTAGAGTCTGGATTTCAAGTATGACAAAAATACCTAGCTGCTTGGTTTGGGTATACAGTAAAGCGTCTAGCTTAAAACTGTTACTTAAAAAGTAAACGAAAATTAGAGAATGGAAGGTCCTTTATAGTAAATGTTGACATAGTATACCTGGCTCTACAGGTGTGAGTGCTTGACTTGCAGAATAGTATGTTGGAACTGCTTCCAAAATATTTTGATTTTGTTCGTGCTAAAAATAACACGATTTGGTTGAACTTCAAAGCTTGGTTCATAGTTGAGACTTCATAGTAGAAAAAAATAAAAGCTTGAGCAGAAAAAAAGATCCGTGACACTTGTCGTTGTCGGGATGGATAACAACTTAAGCATGCCTGAAATTTCTAAGAAATTCATGTTGCATTATATTTGCTACGAACAAATCGAACTAATTGCATAATGTGGGGCAACATAAGGTAAAATTCGAATCTAGCTGATTATGGAAATTTGTATTGGTAGCCTGTGATGGATGAAATAATGTATTGCCATTTTGTTTATTTCCCATAAGTGATTCACGGAAGCAAGCTTATCTGGTTAATATTCTATCCAAATCGCTATCGCTACTAATATGAGCAATAAATTTACAAATTTGGAGGCAGTCAACAGCGAAAAAAAATACCAAAAATTATGTACACGTTTACCTGCCAGGTACAAGAAATGAGCGATGTTATTGCTATTAAAGTAAATCAAAATGGATGAGGTTTTGTTTTGCAAGTTTCAATACGTCAATCAATTTAAGATTTTACTAGATATTCATGCGTGGAGAGTAGACAACAGATGGACAATCATTCAGTTATTATGACAGATGATGGAAACATGAGATGAATACTGAAATGACTTTTTTTTTATATTCGTCTTGGGAAAGTTTATGACCCTTTTGTGCCGAAACAGTATATAACTGACAATATGGTGCCTAACTTTTTCCACGCAATACCGAGATAAAATATCTGCAATAAAAAATATATGATTGGCAACCTGATTACGTTTATGCACAGAAATGCCAGGAAACATTCCCGATTTAAGGAGACTCTTATCCCCGTCAGGATGAAGGCAGAACCGTGGACCTTGCTTGGTAAAATTGCGTTAAATTATAGCTAAATTGACGAGAATAGACTTTTCCGATAATTTTTACCTAATTTTAAGTTGAATCTAGTCATGTGCACCCTTTGCAACACCCCCCTCAATAAATCTTTTTCTCTTATTCTTACTCCACCGATGCTGATTGAAGTTGTTAGGTACAAGTTTTTCACAAGCCAGAAGCACCTCAAGTCTAGTGGTAGATAAAATGATTAATTAGAATTTAAACTTACCACCAGTAACTTGAAAATCATACACCTTTTTGTACACTCTTCAGCAAACGTTCAAGATCGATAAGGGATATTCTTACAGCTCACCATGTTATTATCAATTTTCACCAAAAAAAACCTGCCCTGAAAGGCTGAACCCGGTAATTCAACAAAAAAATTCGGATTCAACAGATTTTGATTATGATATGATAATAAAAGAAAAAAGTCCCTCTTGCTTAATACAATTTAATTTATGACTGTCGGAATAACTTACAAAAAAGGAACATGTATTAGTGCAACTTTTTTTTCTACAGAAAAACCACAAACTAGTTGTAAACCATGTCCCAATTTTTGATATTACCGGGCAGGCTCTGCGACTACCAAATCAGTTGGGGCGTCGGTCAAAAAGTCATTCGTACCACTTGAGACTGCTGTTTTGGGAATGACTTCCACAACGTTGGTGACTTCTAAAAGCCTATATTGTATTTTATCTTTCTAGACTTGCTCTAAGAAACAAAGGCGATTAGGCTTTGAAAGGACTCTATTTCGCCAACAAGTAATTACAAATGATGGACCTTGTAATAACAGTGATCTTGCTATGATGTAATTATGCTAGTAATAATAGCCGGACTTTAAAACAAAATATCCAGCAAGTTTTCGAGAGGTTTACGAACAAACATGTTGATGTGTATTTTTTGGGAAGCCTTTATTCAATTAGAGAGGAATCAAACAACATTAAATATGTATACATCTATACTACATATATGCATCGCGTATAGCTTTAGAATGCCATAATTTGCTTCAGATTTCTATGCAAACTAGGTTTGAAAGTGAAGAAATGAATTTGCCACGTTAAAAAAACTCGCGAATAGTTTGATTTAATTGAATTTAAATGCTAAATTTATTTAATTGCGAACACAGATATAATGGTTTAGATATTGCTATTTAAGACCAGCAAATACTAATTTTCCCGCGCTTTTTTAATTTGCCAAAAGCAATCGTTCATATTATCATATTTAGGTCGTAGTTTAATGTGTTCGTGCAGGTGTCAGCAAAAAATATTGAAGTTGTTTACGTTCAGATAAAAATGGCAATTTTGTAGTATACACACACCAGTTTTACTACATACATAGCAGCAACAGCCATCAGTTACACAAGTTTATATGCTTATTTTGGAAGGTGTCTGGTTACAAAAATCTTTGAAAGTGCCTGATAGAAATGGCTTGAAAATAGCAATTGTGCTGGGTTGTAAAGAGTATGGGTGTCTGCTAATGTTATGTCACCATTGTGTCGTTTTTGTTTTGACTATTTTCTAAGAGATTGTCTGTTGGAGTCTCTGGAGGCATACATCATACAATACAAAATATAAAGTTTTCAAGGTACTTTCTGTATCTTTTTGATTTTCAGACTCTCAAGTTTCAATCGTTATCATTATGATTACTTATTTTATGGCACTCGCTTTTTAGATTAGAATAAAGGTCATTTGGCGTTAGTACGACAGAAAGTTATTACCCAGCTCAGACTTAGTACCACGTGTTTTGTGCCTACTACCAGTAATAAAATGAAATGGAAATATTACATGAAAATAATTATTTGAAATTAATCATAAAAAAAATTAATTGTTTAAAGTAGTATCAAAATCAACTGAATATCAGTATCAGCTTAACTTGCAAGTTTTAAAATACGTATTTTATTCTCATGTTTCATGTCATGTCACACGACATTTTTCTCATCATGAAAACTTGTTACGTAAAAAAGGAATGCTGTTTGAGAAATTCCAGGCGCGGGGTCCACAGAAGAACAGCCTCAGTGTCTAGCTCGTTTCAAGACAGCCTGGAATCATGTTCCATCCGTAGCTTTCATTTTTTGTCATCCGTTTTCTTGTAAGATATACATATTCTTTTCATTTCCAGTTGTAAAACTTTTTATGTGTCAAATTCATTATGTCCTACGATTTGGGTCATAATATCAAATAACAGAGAAAATAACGTAAATTTTGTTTTCTACAAAGAATTTCTTGTTAATATAAAAATGCAGTGGTCACACAATATGTATACAATCTTTATAAATAAACTACAAATAACCTTCTTTACACATATTCATACTTACATAGAGTCTTCCTTTTTCCACTGGGGGTGGAGAATGCCACGAAAATATATTCAAACGTGAATACCAGACGAGCACATAAAAAATACAAGATTCTTGGGAGGTTTGACCCATCGTAACTCAGCTTCACATTAAGTATGTAAAAAATAAGCCCTTGCAACCCTTGCACAATAAGATCACCTTCGTAATAAAAAATCACATTTTTGTCCTTTTAACAATGCTCCTACATGATGCAATACGCAAACCAATAAAAACGCATGCATCCCGACTCACACGCACCTTTTGACGAAAAAGTACATTTCCATTTCATTTTTTATCTATTCATCCTTAATTGTACAGGATTTTTTGATTGCAACTGCACCACGTCTTTTGCGGAATGTACACAAAGAATCTAGTCAAGGTAGTTCAAAATGCTTACTCTTTATTGAGTAACCTACCACCGAGTTCCACAGATGCCATATGAAGAATAACATACATAAATGCAAAAATACCTATACAAACTTATGTTTAAGGAAGTTAGTCTCGAATGTTTCTAGGTAATGCAAATCATGTAACAGTATGTTCTTTTTCCTATGGAAATAACAGTAAAACGTTGAAGAAATGTAAATTTCATACGAATATGTGCACACAAAAAATGTCGCAATAAAGCCCATCGCTTTATTTGCACATTAAAAGGAAATAAAAGATATTAAGCCGGAAAAAAAAACTGATACAACTATTCTGTTCCAGCCAAGAAGACAAAAATATTCAGAATAATTATGATTGAATGAATAGAATGTAGAATGTCTTGTAAATTTCCCAACTCCTGTAACCTTCATTCAGTTTCCGATTGTTCCTTCGTAAATGAAATATTAAAATATTACAGCAGTTAATAGCGTTCATGTCGTCCACCGTTATAACCTCATAGACTAACACCTAAGGTTTCTGTACAGTATCTTCTGTCGCAGGGAACTTCAAATACTCTGTGGGACAATAAATCAGTTCACAGTTCGAGGAGTAAAATGATGAAGCTAGAATTTTCTCTCGTTAAGTGTCGTATTGTTCGCACTGTAATTGTTTTCCCTGTCCAATCTACATGCATCCTATCTCATCAGTCATCATCCTTTTAAAAAGTAAGATACCAAATAAAGAAAGGGTTGCTCAAGGGTAGGAGTGGTTGAACCCTGACGAGAAAAATTTTTTTATTTAAAAAAATTCCAAACTGGATTTTTAAACACTAAAAGAAACATGTACTCTACGCTCCGTCTCATCAAGCATCCATCAAGTAATCAACCCTGTCCTGGAAACAATCTTTCAAAACTTAGCTTGAGCCAACTAACAAGCTATTTTTGGAATCTTGACAAAATGTATACATATTACGCATATGCACTATGTTACAAGTACATCATTTAATAGCTTGTTACTTTAGTCCACAATGAACACGAAAACCAACGCGTTTCATGGGCAACCCTGAAATACTACCCATAATCGTTTTACAAGCGTTAAAACTATAAAAACTGAACTTACATAGTGCACGTGTTGTTGTTGTAGTGTTTAAAGTATTTCATTTTTATTTATTATTTTTACTAGTTCTAGTTATACATACATAATACGCATTTTTTTTCTTCACTTGAGATCCATTTTGAGTCTGAACGAAATTAGTTGGGCTACTTTAATGCCCAGCTATACAGAAAAAGCGATTCACCACTTCCAGCATACCACCACGGCAACCTCTTCACCGGTGGAGGTCATTCCATAAGTCAAGACGTGAGAGAAAAACGACAAAGAAAATATTAAAAGGCAAGCCAGACTGCTCGACGCCTAGAATCTTTCTGACGATTTCTTTGTTAGATTTTTTATTGCTGCTGCTACCCAAGAGCCGTCTCTAACTCTCCTGACTTGAACGCATTTCCGTTCGTCTGTTCCCTGCCCTTTTTCTTCCCTTTGTCCCACTCAAATTTCAAGCCCTACACTATATTTCCACTCAAAACTATTATGAATCGTAGCCTTCAATATAAAACATCCAGGTTAGTTGTTAGTTTGTAATCGAAAACGGGTCGGTCGGTTTCAAAAATGCATCCCAGCTTACGAATTAAAATCCAAGAACCGTTGTGGTTACCTTTTCGAAAGAGCTATCTAATTCCTCGAACCGTTTCTTACAAGATGACATTATTACGTTGATTGGCAACAAAATAACAAAAATCCCGTCAGTGTTGCCGTATTTTTACAACACATAAATGTTGCTTCTATGCAAGTGATTGTGTGATACTTAATTTCCTCCAGCCAAGGAATAGCCCATTGCACACCCTGCTGGGTTGTGTCTGAGGATGGTGCAGTTGTTAAGTTGTGATGCCACTCTGTCTGGCAAGATTTTTCTCCAAGAGTTTTGATTAGATATAAGACATTGCGTGGAGATGATAAAGAGTGATAACGATCCCAACTGAGATTTTTTATTTGGGAGGCGTATATCATTTTCAATGAGACTTCAATTGCCAAGCCGTAAAAAAATATGCGTGATGTTTTTCATTCTGGAATTTGTATTTTACAGGCTGAACTCTTAATTCGGCATTGTATTCCGGACAATATATATTGTACGAATACTTATCCTAACTTCAATACGTATTTCTAATCAGAAATAGTCATCATTCCTCAATCGCATTCGATAAAGTTTTAAGATTTCAAAGTTTAGACTTGTCCACTTTAGTCTTTAGCAGCAGAAGGCTTATTTTTTCTCTTCTCTGGTACCAGAGTGTCTGGCGTGTTTTTCAAGCGTGTCTCTATGTTGTACTATCACCCGCCTGGACGCATATCCCTCTTGGACACAATAAACGAGATAAAAACCTGGTGATAAATAATTTCAATTGCCCTTTTACACCTCACATCATTCCCATTCCTTTAAAACATTCATTCAAAGCGTCTTGACAGATTGAATTATTATTTTTCCTTGGTGCATTGTCCGCTCTACCACCGGAGCAAAATCACGGACTGTCCTTCAACCTCTGTACTCTTCTAAGTGTAAAGGAATGTTTCAAGAAACACTAAATCGAAATGAAATCAATGGAAAAATCAGCAGGAATCGAGGAGAAACGTTTATTCTTCGTCGTCCCTTGTGTTGCATTGCAAGGATTCCCTTCCAGATTTTTTTTTCTCATTCAAGCCGATTTTGAACGTACGTCACTGAGTAAAAAGCTATCCCTATTTTTCCACATCGTCACCTTGCTCAGTTTCAGGAACCTTGCAAGGAGTGAGACTCATTTTAAATACTCAAGCGAAAGAGATTAACAAGGTTTAGTGCACCAGGGTATCATTTGACACACTAAATCGTCATGGCAGTTTGAACAAAAAACCTTTCCTTCAATAGTTGCAATGAGCGTACCATCCATAAATTTTTTTGTTTTCACGGATTTCAGCTTTATTCAGCCTAACCTGCTATCAGACTACCAATGCAATCTTTATCTTTCCGATAAGCATCGACCAATGTAGATTAAACAAAGTACAGTCAACAGACGTTCTCCAAACAAACATTTTTTCGTAACGTTTCTCGTACACGGATGTTCATAAACGTCTCGCCAATAATACTACCATGCGTAGATGTTAACATTTGATGAAGAAATTTCCTACCATACATATGCAAAGTACAGGTATGCAATCATTTTCGTTGTTTTTTGCTGAGTTTTTTTTTGTATTTGCCAGGTTACTTCATTTCAACAAACAATTGGCTGATGATATTGTTGTTTCTTTTTGGAATCTACCATGCAACTATAGCTACATTAACACAGAACGTAGGTATATTATTCCGCCGACCTTTTTTTGTTATTTTTCTCTTAAATAATAGAAGTTTGGTACCTGGCTGTCTGGTAGAGAGGAGTTTTAGGGTGGTGGTGCATTCTTTTTTTATATAGAGGGATTGTTAGTTCCGCTATATTCCCGTTTTTGTTCCATTATATTCCAAAATAGTTTTCATTCAATGAATTTCTCCTTTTCTGTATTGGTCGAACAAGTTTTCTATCTTGTTACAGGGGTTTTATTTTCTGGGCAAGGTACGCGTAAAGTTGTATTGTCATTTAGAGATAAAAAGGACAAAAACGAGGGAATGAAGACAATTTTCGGTTTTAAAAAGGCTCACGGATATTGATTCCAGTAGCAGGTAGAAAAGAAAATGGTAGAAGAGATATAGATGGGGCAAAGATTCACGATGCAGTGAGTGATTGTTTCTATTGTCAATTTGACCTAAACATTGTTTATTTTATTCAGAGAATACGATTTTTTTAGTGAAAGACTTAGAAAAACCTGTGTTAAGGTCATTAATAATAGGATTAAATTTTATTGCATGTGCTGTGCAGGTTTTTTGTTTGATTTGGTTTTTCGGTCCCGCTTTTTTTCAAACAAAAAGAAAACCTGAAAAAAAATTATGGGCCCTGTTTCGGATGTTTATGTTACAGTGCAAGTTGATTAGAAGACTGATGCAGTTCTGCAAAGGTAGACAGCAAGGAGTCCTCCGTTTTCTAAGCAAGAAAGAAAAAGTTTCGTAACAGATGAAACTCCATATACAGTCAGCATTCACGACATTTATAAATGTCGTACGACACTTATAAATGTCGTTTTATTTTGAGGACACTTATAAGTGTCGTACGACATTTATAAATGTCCTAGAAAAATCTAAAAGCTATGAATATTCAAAAAA
>VICI01000725.1:0-31455 GCA_019593645.1 Akabosia matsudoensis
CGTTTAGTAGTAGGCTTAGATGCAAGTTGTAAGCCGGCTTGACTAGGCTTTACTTTAACTACAGTCCCTTAAGCCAAAAATCTTTTTTTCTCGTATTAGATGTGACTTACAAGAGGTTAAAGTGGTATCATTGTCATCAGCACATTATCGTCATTTCAGCCTACTTACTATTTACCTTGCGTCAATTTTCAAGTAGTTTTTTTCCAACAGATTTCTCCTAACAAAATTACGTACTTTTCTATGCACTTTGCCTGTTTGACCGATATATCGCCATTGAAATGATAAGCTCGACTTACATACACTTATCTTGGGCAAGTTCTAGGGTAGGTTATTCGTGAAAAGAAAATAAAAATCCTCTTATCACAATCCCGAGTTAATTACCCGAAAAAAATAAATATGCGTGTGAGAGAAATAGCTGTTAAAATGCAAATTGTCATTTACACTCTTTTGTTTTAATACTTTAAGGGTAACCAGATAGCTCTTATTATTACTATTTTTTGCAATATAAAGAATTTCACTTTTGCTACTTAATTTTACCCGTGTTGAGATATAATGCTCTTTGAGTTGTCTACTGCATTATGAAGAGAAAGAATAAAAAAAGAGAGCCGGAGCCACCACACTCATGGTGTTGAGACTAGCCTACTTAAGTAGTAATGTCATAATAGGCTAAGCATTTCCGTAAGACTCTTAAGTTATTGACTTGCTTTTATTGTCATCACATTATTATTATCTTTTACTACTACTACTTTTCTGTTATTTTTTTTCGCTGGTGGTTGCACTACATGTTTGTGCGATGCTAGAAAATGTTGTGTTTTGTTGGTGGCATGAATATGAAAACTGCAAGTTTTTTTGGCTTGTCGGACACATCCGCAAACTAATAGAAGTAGTAAACTAATAAGAGAAATAAAAGATAATATTGTTAGAATATTGGATTGTTGTTGAGAAGATGAAACGGATCAAAGTCTTGTCATAGTTTTTTACTGTCCATACAAATAAATGGTCAGTCGTTTGCTGCAGTAGGGAAGTAGCTAATATATTGGCTGAGTAAGCATTAGTATAGTTTGCATACAAATGCCTAAATCGATTTTCCCGAACTTTCACAATGGCAACTCGTAAAAGCCATAATAGTAAAAAGCGACAGGAACGGCTTAGGCTGGAACTGCTCTGGAAAGGAGCAAGTAAAGAAAACCCTAAGTCTTCCACAAGACACACAAGAAAATAAAAGAAAATCTTGTCATGTATGAATTACAATGAAGCTCAGTCTCTATAATTCGTTTATTTTAGTTGCAGGCATAGACATCCACAGTATTTTACAGTAACACCTCACCATATTCCGAAAAGTCTTGTATGTATATTACCTAGATAGGTATTCTTACCATGAGATCTTAAAGTATAACCCTGTAATCAATTCTGAACGAAAAGTTTCCGCAAAAAAACTGTCTAAGTTTACATAACGGATTTTTTGGAATTATTTAAATCAGTGTGTCTCTAACGGAGGAAAAGGATAATAAAGACCCTATGACCGAGAGTGTGAGGAGTCTACCAAGTAAATGGCACTTTGCCGTTTATACATAAAAAATACAAGCTACTTAATAGTAGTGGTAGTATTCTTTATCAGCTACAAAAAGAGCTAATACTTTTGTATGTATGATTATAGCTTGTAAGCGTTTTTATACTGTTCAGGTATGAGGATAATCAGGATTAAGCTTTTATTTCTAAAATAATTCTCGACTTAAGTTTTTGTGCAAGTTTTAAAATAAAATAAAATTCTCTTCACGGATGTGAAACGTATCATCATCGGATTCTTTACTCGGGCTGGAAGAGCGTTTCGTACTCAGACAGAGATGATAATAAAGATTAGAAAGATTTTCATAATTACTGTTACAGCCTTGTTTGTTAAGTCCTTGATTGAGGTGCAAGGTTACACACGTACACAACCTAGTAATTTTCAAATCACAAAACATGAGCTCGCCACGTCCAACCTTGGCTGAGTAGCAAATTTAGCGACACAATCAATAAAAAGAAAATCCTGCGTAGAACAACTCAATACACGTTGGTCTAGAGGAATGTCAGCCTATTTTAAATCTTTATCCTGGGTGGGTATTATTCCCTGCGTGTGTAAGTAAATACGGTTAGCAACTCTAAGCCTGATTAGTGGAGAGGGATGAGTGAACACAAGTGCAATGTCAATTTGGCACGCGAAACGTATTAAAAGCAGGTATTAAAAAAAGGCACATGATACACCAACCAAACAGTATAATGCGTAAAGATAAAAATCTTTTGCACTATTTCACCTTCCGACTTAATACTATTAACCGATTTTAGTTTTGTAACTTTAAAATAGAAACAGTTAGACACTTTTAAATCCTTTTGTTTGCGGATTTCAGCTTGGGAAACTCGTCAAACAAAAAAAAAAGTTTCTGCAAGGGATTTAAAAACAAGTCTGTTTTGGTGTGGATGCGTGAGTCACACATTTTTTTTGTCATTAATACGTTAACTAAATAGATAAGGAAATGACTTTTGTCCCAATTGAACTTTATTGGATTACCTTTTAGTGAATGGCGGGGTCTTTTTTGTTTTTGCGTGTGGACATATTTGCGAGTAGTGTTTACTAGTTGTTAATATTATTTCTGTCTTGCCGATGAATTTTCTTGCAAATTTGACACAGAGCTAAATTATAAATGCATTAAAATATTATATTGTACAAATTAATTTACTTAAATGGATTCTTTGCACCCTGAAGCATTTCAACAGTCACAGTCATGCCTACATGCAAACAGTCGTTTTCATTTGACGCATATGATATGATAAGGTTTCCTTCATTGTTTCGAGAAGCTATTTTTTTCTTCTTCGCATTCTTCGTCTAAAAGTTGTTAGTTTCCGTACAAGGATACAGCGGAAAAAATGTTGTCAAGCTGCTTTTTTTTATCGATTCCAGGCCTAAAAAACTCACTCCATTACTCTCATCATCCTATGTACAGTGAATCATACACGCACGCTGGGACGCTCTTCACTTTAGTTGCTTTCAACTTGATCAAGTCTTGAAAGAAAATAACATTTTATCAATTTGATTTTCCCTTCTTGGTTGACACGAGATTTCATAACTAATTTCACACACGTCGAGCTGAAAAATTGTACAAAAAAATGTATCATGTAGGGAGAGACGATAAATGTATTGGCGCATAATATAAAAATTCTCCTCTCTGGAATGAAAACGAAAAATAGCATAAAAAAGTTGTAGTTGGCTGTAGTCAACTCATAAAATATTCATATTAAAAAATCTCTGATAGGGACTATGATAAAAAAAATGGAATGGTAGAGAAATGCAGCTGTTAACAACTTGAAATATTTAAAAACCAAGCCTGCCTCTTACCCTGTCGCCGTTTTCATAGGAGCTGTCAAGAAAAAAAGCCTTTTTTTAAAAGATGGGATCATTCAATGTAAAAAGATTGCATGAACAAAAAAAAAAGTTTCATATTGTGTACGAGCTACTACTCCATACAAGTTTTATACTCAGCTTGCCTTTCGTTTTCGTCGTCTTGAACGAACGTTACAAGAGCGAGAGACATATTTTTGCGTGAATACATACAAAGCAAATTGAAATGTGTGTGCCTGTCCAACTGTGGCTGGCATCCCGTTGATCTTTACAAGGCAACTGACAAGGAGAATGTAGTAGTCGAAGACGAAAGTTGTTTGATTTTTTTGTGAGTACTGCTACGAGGAGTATAACGAGGATCGGCTAGCGCAATCTCGCAGCCACCCTAGTCAGCCATGGAGGATGGATGGGCGTACTTTCATCTCACGACTGGTTGGAGTGAGCCCGACCAAGACCTAATCAGCTTCGTGCTAGTTTCTACAGTAGGCTAGGCTCGAGTATCTCGCGAGGAGGAGGAATCACACAAAAACCCAACATTTTCTCTGCAGACTGTATACACAGCAAGGAAAAAAATATTTAGCCGTGTTTTAATATAATATTACATAACCTGGGTAGTATATACCAAAACCTTGTCCGTGTTCTTCTTACATACTGGCATTCGCACAGAGGTAAAGATTTATATTTAAAAAAAAACGAATATTCTTTACTTTATGTAGCTTGAACGTTGACGATATATCGCGAGTCATTTTGCAACAAAAATCTTGTTTTGCGTCTATGCATAATACTTCCAGCAGCAGGATGGGTATACTACTAATTTACGAGGAATTCTGGACAGCTCTTTGCAGGAAATTGCAATAAGGCAATGTTTACTTAATGAGATATTAAGAAAATTAATAATACAACAACAAATCAGTCCAGAAGAACGCAAAATCTTAGCTGCATTCTTATTTATGCGAGTGAATACCTCATCAGCAATTATTTTTTAATTGTCATATAAAATAAGGACTGACCACAGTGAGGCTGACCAGTACATTTTGTCATGTAAATTCCTTACTTGTTTTGTTTGTCTACCTGTTCGTTGTTGCCTGCTCACAATTTTCCTTTGATGAGGATATGGCCGTATTGACGAAAAGGGAAAAGCCAAAAGAAGCCATTCAGATTAAAAGTACTTGTTTGTATACAGGTTAGGACGCACTCAGACTTTCGAGTGACCGCAGACAAGTTGCAATTTTATTCTCTATTCAGTTTCTACTCTGATACACCACATTTGTGAACGTGAAAAAGAAGGAAACCCGAAGATATTACTTCTCAGATTTTTTTATACATTCTGTTCGTGAGAAAAAAGTAACCGAATTCCTACGAGCGACAAGGAAGGCACAATTTTTCTCCCCATACCCAAGCACATTATCAAGTTGCATCAGTCTATAGTTCAAAAAAAAATCTGTTAATCATATAAAATACCGTGAAAATATATATGAAAGTGTATTATTTTGCAGGGCAATATAATAAACAAGCTCGCGCGAGGACACACACTATCACGCAAAAAACTGTTTCATTACAACAGAGAAATCCTGCTTCTGTGGCTGTGTTTTGTTGTGGTGAACATGTACTGAACATCATAAAATGTCATTCCCTCTATGTGTAAACCTTATAAATGTTCTTTCCCTTTGAGGTTCATGAGATTTTGAAAATTATATTCATTTGCTGTACACACACAGTCAGCTTATATCTTTTTTTCCTCGTGGCTCTTTCAGACTACAGACTAGAAAAGGATCAAAAAAAATTTTTTTGCTACCAGCCTGTTTATATGTGTCCGGGGTTGGGGAAGAAATAAGTTATTTTGTTAGCCCGCTACTGCACAAGTCTCTCGACTCCAATCCCAGCCGTGTTGGTAACATTTTGGTTATCCTTGGTGAGGATTCATCTGCAGACTTGGCTGCGTAGTACTTTTACTGGCTTGCCTCTTTCCTGACGTTGGAATGAAGGGAAGAGAGAGTCGTTGATGTGTTCTGCATTGCAAGACGATCGTCAAGTCAAAAAGGGAAGAAGACGACGATACAGTTTGTTATTTTGCGTCAACTCCATAAAAAAAGACTCCACTACATAATACATTACACGTATATAAATACTTATAGCGTTACAAAAAATCAAACTGTGTAAGTTTTTGTGCTGGAAAACATAATAATATCCTGGAGAAGGTGAACAAATGAGTGCTGTTTCTTGGAGGTGAATAATATAGAGCAGTATACGTTTTATATCATTAGCTATTTTCTTTTGTAAATTGCAAGAGGAGCTCCACAGACGAGCCTGGCGTTTAGTTACTCTTCCAGCGATATTTACAATGAGTTGATACTGTATCGATGGAGGAGGACTCTTGGAGGAAACATAATACAGTACACGTCCAAATCTAAAAGAGTCTCATTTAATACAGACTTTTTTTCTTCCTAAGCTTGTGTGTAACAGGCTTAAGATCTTGTTTTATCTCTGCCTGCATTCAAGAGTAGATTTTTGTCAGCTTAGGTGAGTTTATTGTGTTTTATCTCATTTCTTTCTCTTCGAGGTTCTTTCTGATTTAAAAAAAAAGTTGGCTAAGGCGATTAGGCATAATAATATCATCATCGTTATCAAGGAGCAAAGTCATCGTGTATAAGCGCAAAAAAACTGCATAATGTATTAAAAATACAAAAAGAGAAAATAGGAATGAGAGACTAAACGAGCTTTGGATTGTTTCACATGGATTTTGTTTCCAGTATAGGAATCAAATGAAAAATAAAGTGATACGAATAATAAATTGCGAGTGAACCTGTGGCAAAATAAATAAATATAGATTTTGCAAACAAGTATTAAGCTTGTAGAGAAAGTTTTTAATTTGTGACGAACGTTTTTACTTTTAAAAACGCTTAATTTTGATGGGTGAAAGTGATACAGAGAAAAAAAATACACATCGATCTTAACTTTATTGGAACACTTATGTGGATGGACGTGCAATACACGTTTGTTTTGTTTGGGGGAATGTGAATATAAACTAACACCTTTGCATAACAGATCAACTTTCACTATCAAACTGTTTGAACAGGTATATAACCTATAAAATTATTATATAATACATGTTATGTTGAGTGTATTTGGAACTGTTTTAGATGAGCCTAATTTGATGTACACATTTTTTTGTTGCATAATCTCTCCTAATCGCTTGGATCTATCTGCTGATCCCATTTACTCCTATTACGGGTATCTAAATCTCATCTCAAAAATACACAATGTGCTTCGCATTCGTCAATATTATTTTTATTTTTGTGCTAATGACAGTGAGTGTCAGTATCAAACTTGTAGCCTAAACAATACCCACAATCAATTTCCTACATCAAACAACAATTACAGCCGTGTGTAAATACATGATGAATCCTTATCAGCTCAAGCATGACAGAGAAAATTATACTCTAATGATCAAACCTGATCAAATTGGCTATTTTTTACGAGAATGACTCGTAAAAAATATCCTTTCAGTTTCCTTCTGACCTCTGACTTTTATGGCCAACCCATGGCTCATTTTCTCCTGATTGTTATCATTGTATTGACGCATAAACAGGGAGTGAAGTAAATACATATCTGTTCCTCATAAGATGCCCGATTGTTACTTTTCTCTCGTGCCAGAAGAAAAAAAGACCTAATTGATTTTGATTCTTATCAGAAGCTCAGTTTTGATTTGTCATTATCGGCCAACACCTTTTCAAAACTGAATGGCTATCTATTTACACTACATGATAGTTATAAAAAGTAACTCAATATTTGAAGGGTGTATAATTGATATGACATGAAAATAATAGCTTGTTGCTTGACTGTTGTGATTCCATCTTGTCTGCCAGTTCTAGTGCTACTTTTTACAATTTTCTCTCTCAATCTGAATGAAAACAATAATCGACAAATTGAGTGTCAAAAGGTCACTTTTCCTGTCATGTTCCGTTAGACACATGCGGATGCAAATGGGTATGAAATGGCTATCTACCTACTTGAGTTTTGAGTTTGAACCCATTTTTACAGCCCACACGACCACAATCAGAGAAGGATCATGTTAAACATGATACGTCAAAAAAAGAAAGAAATCCATACAACGTTGCTGGTTTCGTTTTTGACAGGTCTAAAGGATTCCTGCAATGCGCCTACCTTTCATTCACGAGAATACCTTTTGAACAATAAAATAAATATTCTCCTTTGGAGGTTTTGCATCTTCTCCACAATACAGAAAATAATATAAACTCTGATTCATATTCAACTCATTTACTCATGCTTAGTCGTATCATTTTTTTCAGCCGTGCTAGTTAAAACACTCGCATACATTTTTCACACTCTCTTTATCTCCCCCCCCCATCCCCTCAAAGAAATCTGAATACCCTCGAGGATATTTTTTTTCAGAGTTCACAAAAGGATACCTTTCCAAAACTGGCTAGGTAGGTACAAGAGCAGAATAAACATCTGACGAGATAGAAAAATACACACTTGAAAATACATATTATTTAACTGTAACATTTCTCTGATGAGTATCATCAGTATACCACACGTAATAATATTCCCGACATCGATATCCGTATCAATTCAAGAGAAGAATAAAAACGCTCATGATTATTTTTATAAACAGACAAGAGGCGTGTTAAACTTTGTGTTCACATCAAAGCACATATTTCTTTCTTGTTTGTTCGTCAAGTGGGCAGACAACAGGGAAATTGCTCACTTTTATTTGATGAAGGATTGATTATGATATTCTTTTAACAAAACTGTTCCTTTAAGATAAAATAAAAGAAAAGAAGCATTTGTACTATACATTTTCTTACTATTTATTTAGACATGCTTGCCAAATAAAGAAATAATTTTTTTCATACAAAATGCAATGCACTGTTTGTCTTTCCCATGGCGTGTTCAGAACACAGGGCGCTTCATTGCTTTTTTTCTCTTTTTTTGTTTATGACAATCAGTAAAAGAAGCAGAACAAAATTTTTATGGTATCTTTCATTGAGCCGACATGAAATGGCAAAAAACAGTTACACACGAGAGAAAGAGGCATGAAAATGTGTGTGACGTGTAATTGAACGATGAACATATTAAAAAGCCAAAAAATCCACGTCTTGTTTTTGTAGGCTTCTTTCGCTATTCAGACCGCGCACTTTAATTTCGTTAAACAAGACGTTCGTTACAAATTTTTCTTTTCCTACTAAGTTTCCACAAAACGATGTCGATATTTGATAATGTGACATGATCATAAAAGTCTGCTCATCCGAAGAAGCATAAAAAAATAAATAATGTGAAGGTGTAATGCTCAGCCAGTCGAAATCTGCCAAATCATTTCTTTTTTCTGTTCACGCAGCCATGGATCATTTGTTTGTTAGATCAGTATTTGTGTGTGCACTTCTGCTTTCTCTTGTCATGATCATGATCAACCCTGAGCTTTTATCTTCGTTTTTTCGTTTCTTTTCTATTCAAGAAGCAGAAGAAGAAAAAAACTTGAGAGCACTTTTGTCGACAGTCAAGAGGGAGGGAATGAACGCGTAGGAACAATCAAGATATGATACTGTATATTATTTTTTATGGTGATGATGAATGGAAGGCAGGTATACTCCCAAGGCGAGCACACATTTTTTATTTTTTATTTCTATTCAAAATGCAGTAGGCACAATTTTTTTTCCATTCATAGAGTGGATCATTACGAGTATGGATGACATAATCAGAAATAAAAAATAGAAAGAAAAAGAAACAGTTTCGAGAGCTGGAGATGAAGAGAATGACACAAGAAATATTTTTGTATCAAGGAGTGTGGGACATATTTTTTTTACCGTTGATTACGAGACATTTCGGAGTCAAAACAGTTTTGTCAGGCCTTATATCCTAGGGTCCTGCACGCCAGAATTATTATTCCTTCCTAGACATTGAGTCGTCCTCTTCATAAGAACATTTTATATTACGAAAGGGATGATAGACAAAAATAGAAAATATTTTTGAGTTCACACTAGACAGGGTGTCGCGAGAAGGATTTTTGTGGGCCAGGAGTAGTGCACACTGTGGGGAAGGAGTTGCATGACCTGGTCTTGAGAGAAATGTCATTCTGAACACCTGAAGAAATCCCAAAACGATTGGTCATCGGAACGCAATTATGCACTTGAAAATAAAAATCAAAGGGATTCTTTTTGTTAGGCATTGTTCTCTTGATTCATTTGGCAGTTGAATGTGAATAGCAGAGAAATGAGTTGGTTCAAGCCGACAGAGGAAAAATTCACATGACAAATTTTTTTCTCTTTCATTCATAGGCAAACACGTGTGAATTCATCAAAAAAATGTTTCTAGTTAGGCAGTCATGCAAACTCACTTTCTTTCAAGATACCCTTCTTGAAACAAAAGAAAAGGAAAAGGAGTAAAAATGATTTGCTTGAGTGGAACTGGTCAAGAGTCCTCAAAACAAAGGGTCCTCATTTTATTGTTCACTGACCAATTTCTGCATAAATATTCATCATCAAAATCACGAGGCTCAACAGTGCAAGTATGCGAGGCAAGCTTAAAAGTTATTCGATTCATTCCGTGAAAAAGATCAAATATTTCAAATATTTTGAAAATAACATTAAAATTTTTATATAACTTCCATTTTGTCACTGCTGAGAAGCCTCGTATTTTATTTTGCACTTTATGCACCCATCCGTAGTTAAATTTATTTATTCCAACCTATCACATTATTTACTTTGTGCGCATAGGCATAATGTATTTTTTTTCTTCTTGAACAAGAAAATTTTGTACACAAAATATGTTTCGCCGCAGTTTCCGCTATGATAGACATACATTCATGCTAATGTGATGTTTGTTGTAGTTTGTCTTGTCTACTTTCTGTAGTTTTCGTCAATAGATTTTTGTGACGACAAAGATTGAGTTTGTCAGTTTGAGTGAGATTTGTTGTTCGCTGGACGAGTTGAAGGCGCTGAAGGAAACACATTTTTAGCCGAGTCCCTTGTCGCCCTAAAAACAAGCTTACACTTGGCTGCACATTACAGGGAAAATGTGTTTAGCGATGGGCGCAACACCGTACATCTCACTGAGAGAGAGAGAGAGAGAGAGACAAGAAACGCGTGGTTCTCTCAAAACAAAACATACACATTTTCTGTGTTAGAATTTATATACATAATCTTTTCATACTACTTCGCTTTCGACAGATATTGCTTCATTTTTACCCAAGAAAGAAACACGCTCAAGTACTGAAATATATTAAACTGTTTCATACAATTTCATGTAGAAATTTCCTTGCTTATTGCCAGTCATTTAGTACAACATTCAATTTCACAGATTAACACATGGAATGTTCATCTTCATACAGTTCACTTGTTTCCCAAAACCATTCACACTTGAATGTCCTTAAAAACATTTACAGAGCTGCGCACCCTTTATTTCTTCCTTATCTCAGTCTCATTCTGTACCAATAGTCATATAGCGAATAGTAATTAAAAAATATGCTTGGAATGTTACGTAAAAACAACAAGTTGTCCTTCACGCACACCCAAATCCTTTAAAAACGATCATACGATAAAAACGACAGCAAAAATCTTTAACTGATAGGTATACCATTAGGTAATGTCATTATTTTTCAATGGAATACCTTGTTTTTTTCTTCTTTGTGGCTGGTAAATAGCCATTCATTATACTGAGTTTGTAATTTATTTGTATAATTTTCACATGAAAATTAGTATATCATTTTCTGAAAAGGTGTGGGTATGAAGATCCGATGTACAATATAAAATATCCTTATTTTCTTTTGAGGTTTTTGTGTGATACACACCCTTTAGCGCTTCAAATTACAAAAAATTGCACCCACTGATAGTTAGTGAGCCTTTTTATGTGACCATAATTTTGTACACCACCACTAAAGGTGAGACAAAATAGCAATCCATTTACTATTCAAAATGTGTATATTTTCATACAAACACACAACAAAAAAAAGAAAAGAGAATTGAATGAGTTTTTGTGGTGATTGCATTACACTACTAATAACAGTTTCTCACTTCATTCCGCATTGTTTAAAAATACATGCGCTACAGTTTCAAAAAGGAACAGGCCAGTTTTGTGGTAATGGCTCTACTTGAAAAAATAAAATCAAATACTTTTTATTGTATTGCGCGCACTCCTCTTCAAACTCTGAAACAGAATTCAATAAGGAAGGTATCACTTGAGACAAATTTTAACTAAAAAGTTTTTTTGAGGAGATGGAGAAACGCGATACAAAAAGAGTGGTACTGCTTCGAAAAGAGAAGCTGTTTGTTGTCCTAGTCATAATGATACCCCTTCAGAGAGCAAGAAGGCGTGCCAAATAACCGCCGCTCTTGTAAAAAAAAAATATACTTCGTCTCTTCCCCCACATTCAAAAACGGTTTCCAAAATAAAAAGAGATACGTTTTGTTACGTGTGAGGTTCATTTTCCTTTTTCGTGGGGTGTAACATGACACCAAATGTAATTATTTTCCTATTTGGAAATAATAATAAAAAGAGGGTGGTGGTGGAGAAGAAGAAAAAGAGCTTTCGAAAAACGTATTTTATACTTAATGCTTTTTATTTTTATATTCAATCAAGTTTAGTGATTTTTTTTTTGCAAAATGTAACAATGCCGTAAAGAATTATTCATACTAGATATAGAGGAAGCTCTGAGAGCTTTCATAGTCATATACATACATATGTTCAGTACAAAGTGTAATAGAAATTGATTATAAAATTTTAATTATTGTCTTGTAAAATTACCCTATTTGTAAATTGTATCAATGTGGAACACATATTTTTAAATTTAAACTACAATGCCAAGAGAGATATAATTCAATTCACGATTTACTCACATATTTCATATTATACTTTTGTCCCTACGAAGTTCTATAAATTTTATACTATTGCGCATCATAAAATATCATAACAGTTAGGAAAATGTGTATGCGGCGAGTTTTTTCCTATTTTAGCCATGAATGGCTCAGCACGAGATTTCTGCCCTTTATAGTCCCATTCCTATTCAGCTTGTCCATAATAAAAGCTGACAATCCGCACATCATATCACACAGCTTGTCAAAAAAGATGCAACTGCATTTTTCCTAAGCGAAATAATAAAAAAATCAACGAAACAGAATATAAAAATGTGACCATGCCATATGGATTCACAAAAAGGACATAGACCTCTTTCTCACTTATGCGGCTATGTTTACTCACTGTTTTTTTTCCTTGCTTCATTGTTACATTCGTCTCTTGACTGAGGTGACAATAACGAAGGGAGACCGAGTGGATTGACGTAATGTGCGGAATGGTTTTTAAAAAATGTGATGATAAAAAGCGGATTAAAGTTTTTTTTCATGAAAAGTTCATTTGTAAAGTTTGTTGCAAAGGCTCGAATGGGTGCCAACGACAATGCGATAGATATATTTTTTTCATTGATGCAACGCTTGTTTATCATGTGCGATACTTTCACAAAAGAAGCAAGCTTGAATGCAGCTTTAAAAAACGACGGGAAACTTTCTTACATAATTTTACTTCGCTGTGAAATAGGTCAACATTTAAAATAAATTTTAGTTGGAATTATTCGCGCTATATTTTATGCGTTGTCTGTAATTGTATTTTAGTTTCATATGAGCTAAATGCACCGTTTTGTTATTTTAACTTACAGGATTGAGGAGTAATTCCCTCCAGCGATGCGTAAACATGAGAAGCCATAAGTTACTTATCGGACAAGTTTCCGTCTTTTAAAAACCGAAAATTCCAGCCGGACAAGTGCACGTAGGCGTGTATTGTGCAGTTACAAAAAAATAGGTTTTTGGGGTTTGAGACGGAAGTGAGTCGTCTCTGCAAAATAACCAAGGAAGGAACTTCAAACTTGGTGCAATCAAAAAGGGGGATACGCGGGGGATTAGGAAAGAGGACTTATTGTTTTTTGTTTCGAAAGTGGGGTTTCCAGTAAGCCGTCAAAATAGCTAACATCCTGGCTTTTTCGTCATTTGGGAGTGGAGCGGGTGGACATGGAGGAGGAGGAGGGGTCCCTCCGTCCATGTCCTACCTGAAGCCATCCCCATACGCAATGAATGGCCTTGGTCTTGCAGTCTCACCGATGGATATGCATCCATCAATGGGATATCCTCCAGGTAAAAAGAACAGCTTAAGCCTCTACCCACGAAAATAAAACTACGACAGTTTTTAAAAACCATTTTTTTCATCAGGAAGTCAATATGGTTCTAAGCATTAAATAGGAAATAATGATCCATAAGCTACATTATCCTGTCCAAAGATTTAAAACGCATTTCTGGTCCAGTTAACAAATGTCATTTGTAAAACTTGTACGGAATCTGGATTATAAATAGTCCAAAAGTACATACATTACGCATAACGTATAATAGATTTGATGCTAGATCTGTCATGAACTAAACAACTAAAAGTTTGATTTTCCATCTTGTTTTACGTCTACGTGTGACTATAACATTTTTACGTCTGTGACATGAAAATCTTGTCAGGCTGAAGAAATTAAGTTGTCTTTGGTGTCATCTTTCGCCTGAGTACATTAAAAGCCATGTTCAGTCTACCGACAAAAAAAGTACATTCCTTTAACTAACTCGCTTCAAGAGCAAAACGATGTTCACAATTTTGAGATGTCTCTTGTCACATTCTTCTTGAGTTAACTTTTTGTTTCTTCAAAGGGAATAAGGACAGACGTAAAAACAACGAAGTAACTACTTTTTTATCAGTCCCGAGCATCATCAAATGACAAATTCAAACGTGAACACAACATGTCAATTGCATCAATACAATTTTTATACTTTCGTCCCCTCACCAATCAAGACCTATCACTATTTAAAATCTTGAAACAGACGAAATTGTATTGAAAAATGAAAATGGATTGTGAGACACACAAACTCGTCACAAAAATCTATACATAAATCGTCACAAACTATAAAGGTTTTTAAACAACTAGCCACGTGAGATAAACACACGCATTCAATTTGGAATTTTATATGAACTTTTACATGACCATTTTTTATTTTATATGAATTTCTACATGACCATTTGAAATTTTATACTTTTATGAAATTTTAAATGAAATTTCATGTAAAACAGTTATATATTCTTAGTTTACTTCCTGTTTTATCTGTGTACGTGTTAAAAATACACATTTTCTTCTACAAATGATAACTTCACGACTTTTGCCTTTCGTAAATTCGTACGCTCCAGCTACTTGTGTACCATTTAAATGGAGAAGGGCGATAAAAAAAGTAATTCCTTTGTAATAGAAAAATTCTTCAACTAGCTTAACTCAAGACTTTAATCCCTTCACTGTTTACGCCATGTGGTCTCCATATTATATAGATTTTGATAGGATGTATTTTTATACAGGAAGAAGTAGATTTTTTATACTACTGCACCAGTTTTTTTGTCATCTTTAAAGATTTGTATCTTGAAAGCCACAATTTAAACGCTAATGTTCCAAAAACAGGGTTTTAATAAGACTCCAATGGAACAGAAAATAAAAAGGAATATCTGATGGGGTTCATTGAGTGCACTTTTCTCACTAACATGATTTAGAGAATACGAATCAATACCTATTTTTTAACGGATTAGCTTGAAAAATGTTCACCTGTTTGAGATTTTAAGATTTTGATAAGGGAAGGAGTGAAGAAAGCAGTAAAAAATATGTGAACTTGAGATAGATTTTGATAAGCGTTGTGTGATAAGACACAACTTTTTGTGGTATTTTTTTTCTTATGTGGGAAATATTTTTAGTATGTAGTATGTTTGGATTTTGTTAAAAATTAGAAGATTGTTTATGGCTAATTGGGATACTTGACAGGGTCAAATCCAAGAAAACAAAGGAGGGAAAGAACGACATTCACAAGAGCTCAATTGGACGTGCTAGAGTCATTATTTGGAAAAACTCGATATCCAGGTAAGTGCGACACTTTACTATAGGCATATTCAATATTCAAAGCTAAACTTGTTTAAATGTAAAAACAATAAAAAAAATATAAAAATATACAAGCCTTGAAATCATTTTGTACCGGTTTTGTTTTTGCAGATATCTTTATGAGGGAGGAAGTAGCCCTGAAAATTAATCTTCCAGAATCACGTGTTCAGGTAAATTAATCTATTTGTATACAATGAACTGTATTGTTTTCCACATACCTACATTAGCTATGTCGGCACGTGAACAGATAGTTTGGTTAGGATAGCTTATAACACATTTTTTTGCTATTGATTTGCATAGTAAAAAATACCGTTCACACTGCTGGCGGAAAACTCTTGAAATAGAGCCAACATTATTGCGTTATAAGTACTCGCGTTGTCGTTAGTAATAGCAAATTAAATAGCATGAAATGCATGACAGCCAAAATGAAAATGAACCCATCCAAAGTCACAATGACAAGGGGTGATAAGCACGCTATTCCGCTATATCAAACACAATACTCAAATTAGGTACCCTGTCATCGCATGTGACAAGTGAAATATGGACAGTTTTTTTCTGTTCGTTAAGTTTACATGGCTTCTGGAGAAGCCTTAGAAAAAACAACTTCCAAAACTGGAAACAGTAATAAAAAACCAAATATATATGGTTTTCTGGCAAAATAACTGCCATAGATTTTAAGCGAAAAAACATGCATAATTTTCACCATTACTCATTTACCTTCATATTTCACAGGAGCTTAATTGCACTTGTGCAGTGCAGCGTAGTTCACTAAAGATTAAATTCTTTTAAAAAAATTCAAAGTTCAAACCTTTCAAAGCCATAATCTTTGGTCCATTCCATATCCAATCGATTATACTTTAAAATCTTACCATATCTATCTTGTACGTTTATATGAGTAAATGGTGAGCTATTTTGTATATGAAACCCTGAATTGCATCTATAAATCCGTTAAATTTTACATTGAATTTCCTTCTATAAAAGATCTAATGAAGGAAAAAAGGGTGAAAATAATACATTTTGTCAAAGAGTTCCTATTTTGCAGCCAAGTGTATCCCGATGATTACCCCGTCTTCTTTTTTGTATTTTGTCAGGCCATAGTAGTGGAGGAATAAAGTATCAATGTTTTATTGGATCAAGTAATCTTCATTAATTCACAGGCGAGTGTTAAATGTGATAAAGTCATTAATCACATTAAGCATCTATCAAGTGTGTACACATAACCATCTTTTATGAGCACACAAAACTTCCCAGCAAACAACACTCGCCTTCTCATACATGCCGTTTTTTCGCTATTGTCCGTGACTGTGACGCGATGGCTTTTTATATTTTCTGTACTACGACTACCGGTGCTGCCAGGCGTATATTGTTGTATAAAAGCAAACAAATTTTTTTTAAACAAGAAAAACGAGGGGCGCGACGATAATCATAATCATTATCGTCATTAACACTACTTCCGTGTAGCCCTTTTTTGGTTGTGTACACAACTGAAAATCAACGACGATGCCTGGGATGATCAAGCAAGAAAAAAAGACGTAGAGATTTCATATGACGCGTTATTTTTGTGGACTCCTGCTGCGATAAATCACTTGCACAACTTTTTCTAGTAGCGATTTTAACCCTGCTGAGAGTAAAAATCTGTTGGATATTTTGGAGGAGAGGCTTGCATTAAACTAATTTTTTGATGGCTTTTTGCCTGTTTCGTTCAAGAGATGATATTTCTATTAGAAATGTATTTTTTTGGGGCGAAGAATATATATTTTTTTGGCTGTTCCCTATGCGCATATTAGTTTCTAGAAGCATTATGGCCCATTATTCTCTGGTGGAAATCCTGAGGGAGCTCTCGTTTTAAATGTGACTGGCGAAAAGTTTATTAGATCTGAAAAGATATCTACTCAATTTGCAGAGCTTTATATTTGAATGGAGTTTGGAACGAGGCGATAAGAGGTTAGATTTTATATTTGGAGGGGTTGAGCATATAAAAAGCATTTTTGTGGCAAGCGAGGCGTGTGCACTTGTTTGATTTAATTTTGGTCCTGATAATTTGTTTACTCGGTTTACTGTTGACATTTTGATGGATTTTCAGAAGAAAAAAACTGGAAAAGTGCACAACATATCTTTTTAAGAGGCTAAAGTCACATCTGTGGTCATTTTATGTACAAGTACGGGCTTAACTTTTGCTCAAAAGTCAGTTTAGTGACGATTTCAAACGTTTTGATACGATGCGTATCTACAGAAAACGTGGCCACAATGAATGAAAACCATTGGGGAGAAAAAAGAAAAAAGTCAACTTGACTCCGCCTGCAAAATAATTTTATCTTTATCTCTGTCAGTAATAATCATCCGCTTGAGAGATATCCCGCTGACTTTTTTCCCCAACCTCCATCCATATGGTATAGCCAAGCCTAAAAAATTTTTAATTAACATGATAATAGTGTATCAATTTATTTTCATTCAAAATTATATGAACAACTAAGGTGGTCTACTGCCCAGAAACTACAAAATCGGAAATTTTAAGCGAAGCTTGAAGGAGGCAACGACAAAAAAGTTCATTTCCGAATTTCGCTACTTCTCTTGTAAAAATGAAAATTATGTTGACTCTAAACTGCCGTAATCTGAGTTTAATCTGTGTGTACGTGACCTATGAATACACGAAAAAAAAATCCTACATCCATCCAGCTCGCACACAGTAAGCCATATAAATTGAAGCCTGGTTTCACCTCAGAAGGCTCCTCGACTACAATAATAATTCATCCTCATCGGAGGTATATAAATTGAGGAAAGACGCCTGTTCACAATAGAAGGAAGGGATTAAATTTATATCCAGGGAAAAACATACACATGCATAAAAGCCATCTTTCCTCACACTGACTTACCTAAAATACACATACAGAAAACTCCATTCAGAAAAAAATTGACCTAGACAAGCGACAACCTCCTCCACACATACACACTGGTGGAATTTTTAAAATAACAATTTGCCAGTGTTTTTCAGCCCCCCACAAGACACACAATGAGACGCCCAACATTATTACCTGTATACGTTTACTATAAAAACAAAAATTCCAACGCAAAAGACCATGCTACATATTATTCCAGACTAATCCTGGATAGTTGTTCTTTTGCGTGATTTTCGTCCAGGGAAAGAGCTTAAAAACGTGGATGTCCATAACAAAAAAATTATTGCAGCGTTTTTTTTTTTTTCTTTTGAAAATTGTTCGGCATCATTTCCTCCTCTGACTCTTCACGATGGCCACTGTCAATAAAAATGTGTTGTGGTCTCAGCAACTTTTGCGTGTGTTTTCGTCAAAGATTTTGTTTGTCTCAATCACGAAGTCGTTAAAAAATATCCACTTGTGAAAGGCTTTTTCTCCTTAAAACTAGATTCTTTTGGACATAATTGTCGGTGATTTGTCTCTTAGTATGTCAAGAGGATGATGAGGTGCTTATCATGAGGATGATGAACATGTTTAAATAATATGCTCAAGAAATGCATTAAAAATAACAAATACGAGGACTAAGCCAACCACTAAATTTGTTTAAATGATAACACTAATGCTAATCGGATAACTTTTTTTTCTTTTCCCGCAAAATCCAGCTTTAAGAAGGGCTCAAGAAAGAAGCTTACAGGAGTAAGATGGCTCTTGAGTATCTTAAGAACGGATATCAATGTACAAAAACCCAAAAGTAGCTTTCATAAAGTCACTACACAACACAAGTAGCTTAATTTTTATAAATTTTTACAAGTGTCATCAGTAGGCTAATCAGTGTACACACTGGATTAGACATGCATTTGTATAGAGAAAAAAAAAGAGTTCAAGTTTATAAAAAGCACTGCAGATTTAAAGCTTATGGTTTTTTTCTGTTGATTGACTTAGGATTTTGATAATAGACTCGTCAACTGGTTCATCTCTTGCAATATAATCTTTATGTTTTCTTAAAGAAATAAAATGGTAAACAAAGGTTTATCCGTTTGTATTTGGCAAGGAATGAATGATGTATTGACGCAAAAAAGTACAAACAGGATTTCATGTTTGTTTTTCAGTTCAAAAGCATAAAAATGAATAAAAAACGTCAATAATTGTTGAAAAGAATGTACTAACAAGGTTGATTTTGATTTTTTTTTCTTGCAAAAAATAAACAGGTTTGGTTTAAGAATCGACGAGCCAAATGTCGCCAACAAGCCAAGCAAGCGACTCACTCGGAGAAGAGCTCGGGCAGTTTGAAATCTAGTAAAAAAGTGAAAGCGTCGAACAACAATGTCACCTCCCCGACCAATAACAATAACAACACGAGTAGTAATAATAACAACACCTCCTCCATCAACAACAACAATCCTAGTTCAAATCTATCAAACAACTCGAGTGGAGGAGGGGGCGGGGGAGGGAGTACACAGCATCCTGTGATTACATCACATTCTCACAATGCCCATATTCACTCTCACCACCACTCCCAGAGCTCCTCTCTCCTGGGGGGAAGTACAGGAAGTGGAGGAGGTGGAGGGAATAGCTTAGGCAACAGTCCAGATGCATCTCAGTCCCCTCCATCATCTCTCCAAACAGGACATCCTCATCATCATCACTCCCATCATCCCCATTCTGGAGGAGCGCTGAACAATCATCACCGCGACTCTCCATACAAGCTACCTCCCCTCTCATCCTCCAACCCCTCTGCAAACTCGGGAGGGGCTGCGAACTCAAGTCATCATCATTTAAACTCGGGAGCCTCCGCGGCAGCTGCAATTACCTCGCATCTCCACCACTCGTCCGCCAACGGACCGGGCAACGCTCACTCTCCAGCTGGATACGGACTCTGGTCGACTGCGTCACTCAGTCCGATGGGGGACATTATGTCTTCTCAAGGTAACATATATTTTTTTTTTGTTTTTCAAACCAAAATCTCAACCAAACCAATCCGAGCTCACTTTTTATCACAGCTTTTCATCAGTTTCAAAAAATGCTGGTACGCATTAAATTGAATAAACAAAAGTATTAAGATGCACTCTACTCCTTCCATTAAATAATCCTTTTTATTTCACTAAAGTAGCCGGATTATCGTCAATTTTCCCTGACTTTAATCTTTTTCCCCAAACCTTTTCTTGATTAGCCTACAGTTTTTACGTAATCCATCATCTTTCTCCAGGTGAAAAAAAATATATCTAAACAAACATTTTTTCTTATGTGTCCAGGTTCGCTAATGACCTCAAACTGCTTGGAACGGTCTAACTACATGACAAGTGGAGGGATGGGGATGAGCATGAGTGGTCACTCGACATCCATGGCTCATCAAGGAGCCTCATCGTGTTACAGTCAAAACTATGGGCCCTCGTCCTATTACACTAATATGGATTATCTCTCATCCTCTCAACTTAATGGACCGGTAAACCATTTCGCTTGGTGAACGCATCAGCGACCCGCGAGTATAGTTTCAACTTGTAAAAATAAATGTAATATTTTGACTGCACATATTTCCCCATGTAAAAATATATACATAAAACACAAATGTATTTCCACGAAATTCAGTTTTTTCTCCTGTATACTAGTGCCAAGTAGTTATATTTCTTTTTTGAATTGGGTATCAATATCAAGTAAAAGTAAAGTTTTTAATGAACTAAAATATACTATTTGTCACACGCACATCCCATACCAAATCGATAAATTAAACTTATATACTCGAGTACCCTTTCATGACACATCAGAAATCGTTGTATTCACATATTACGCTACAAGCTGTATACAATACCTGTACTTAAAAATTGTAGATTAAGTAGCATAAGATGCACACAAAATTGTGGCACTTAGTTAAACTCTTTAAATGTTTGGACTACACGTGTAAATGAATTTGATATGAAAAAATTTGGTACGTAAAAATGCAAGCCCGGTGTAGGATTTTTTTCTAGATCTTGAGTCAAATACGAAACAAAGAAAGAAAAATGTGTCTGGTTTTTTTGTTTGTGTTGTTTTTCTTTCCATTTCTTTTTGTGGCGTAATCATTTTATTGCATCTGCATAAAAACGTGTATGTTTTTGTTAGGCTCACCCGTCCATTGTTATGACTAATCTTGGCCAGATCCCTCTGCATAGTCTTAGCTCCTCAGCAATGTCGTCTCCTCTCTCGTCGACGTCGCCACAGCCACCTTCAGCCTTGCAGATTGGATCATCCTCAAGCTTGGCTCCGCTGAGTCCCTTGCCATTGTCCACCATTCCATCTATTCATCATGACATGGTCGCAAATAGTTTGCCTTTGGTCGACTCAGCCCTTGGGGCAACCTCGGACAAATGCTGGAAGCAAAGTTTTCAGATTTTATAAAAAAATCAGACAAAAATTGCCGAATAAAGCTCAGCCCTTGTCCCGTTAATCCAGTAGCTTTTTTCTGTTACAGATGTTATGTTGAACATGGCATAAATACATGTACTTAAAATGCTATGCATTCCTCCAAATTAATCCCACCGAAAATATTATATCAATAATTACATACGACCTCCATTTGTTTTTATTTTTGTTGCCTCCAAAATCTCCATGATTCTCCGTAACGTGCGTCTTCTCTTTGTAATCGTCATGACGAAACATTCCTAAAATAATATATTCCATCTGTACAACGGAAAGCGTAGAAAAGGTGCATGCAGAACATCAATATGGTTTCATCCTAGTTGACTATTTAAAACTGTACAGCTTTATTTATGAGTATTTTATTGTAACGACCAGTTTAATATGTGTAAATTATTATGGATAAAAAGTATGTACGATTCCTATGTAAAAGCGTGTGAAATAATTTTAATTGTACATTTGCGCAAGAATATAACAATTAGTGTTTGGCATTTACATAGAATTTAAGATTGTACTCAATTAGGAAAAAAATATTTGAAAGTAAAAATGTTTCGAAATGACTCGATGTAAAAATATGCCTTTTTAATTCATCCTGTTTCAACAATTGGATATAATATGATATAATACAAACGAAACAAGCCTGTCTTAGTTTGCCCCAAAAATTCATTGCAAAATTCATGCATATTTCTTATAAAAATGAACTGGAAGCTCATTCAAGCCCAATTAAAAAATCTCTTTCAATTCTGGCCCAAAAGTAATTACTAAAAACTACTTCAATTTGATTTTTTTTCGTAATAGGTCCACACTCATTGTTGTATATTTTTTTGCTACTTTTTCCTTCCCTGAAAATCCTCAGACAAAGGAGAGCCGGAAACACATTTTTGGATTGAATTTACACGCTGGCATGAGCAGAATCCCGTCCGCACTCCGCACGTCATTCAGCTTCCCCCTCCATCATTCCGTTGCAATTCCGATGGGAGTTGCGAGAGCTCAAAAGGCCAAACAAATGAGTGATAGGGGATGTCATGTATTCACAGTTATATTCATTTTATGCGTATCAAATTCCAATTAAATGTGTATCAATTTTCTAGCAACTTAATTCCAGAAATTGGAAGTCCCTCCATCCCCGATCTGGTGCTCATTATGTTTCTGGAAAGATGCCAAGTAAGCTGTCAACATTTTTATTTTTTTAGCTTGTGTTACAAAATGGTCATAGCCTTTTATTTGTTGTTGTGACCAAATTATTTGCTTGGTATAACATGAAATATCGTCATGTTAGTCTAAATACAAACTAAACAGTGATTGCTTTTTCAAACGTTTCTTGCATGGACGAGTGTACCAGTTACAGATTTAGGTATACGTATTATAAAATAAAATTCATACGACATGTTATTATACTGTACAGAATGGTTGACAAACATCTCTTTCATTTACTGGTGGATGTCGGACACATTGAATGGCAAGATGTTCATGAGCCACCCTGTACTGAATGCTTAAAACTGACTTATACATTTTTTGTTATCTATAAAAATCGTACAAAGATAACAATTAAAGGTTTTCTTTCTCATTTTTGCAGCACATTCTAACAAGTTTAAAGAAAGAATTCCATTCAAATTCTTTCCAGAGTTGCTTTTCCTACAATTAGTGATTAGCCATTTTAAATTACAAAAACCACCAGTGAATTTTAATTGTCAATTGGGTCCTATGTTTTAGCACTAATTTTATTTTAAATGAGCAACCACGCCAAAATATGCATTATTGTATTGTAGTACACGTAAAAAGCAAAATCTATTCAAGAGCTAAATTATTTCTAGCATTTTGATCGAAAATTCTAAGTGTAAATGGTTATTAATTGTTGATAAATGCGATTTTACGATTTAATTCGATATATATTTTTTCCGTTCTATTTATGCGAGAGGACGAGCTATACTATAAAGGAACCATGTAAGTACAAAGCGAAACTAAAGATTGCACAAGAACAGTTAGTTTGAACATTTAAATGCAGACGCAAAATGTTTATCACAATTAAAAATCTTCTCAACAAAAAAAATATGCATAAAAATAAATTGCTGACAAAAAACACTTGAATTAAGTTTACATCTCATAGGCTGAAGGATAAGTACTACCAAAAGATTTACCTTGTTTTTGTTATAAAAACTGGCCGATAAGTCCATTCAGCCAAAGTCTACACGTGACTAATTTATATTTGATGCAAGTGACAATTATAATTTGTTCGCGAAATTACCCCAGGGGGTAAAGAAACATAACGCAACTCTACTTGACCTAGTTTTCAATGCAGTTTGTCAATATTTTTCTATTGAATTAATATAAAGAAAGAGAGAGCCAAATAACACGCTCATTCTGTGTAAGGCTTTGACAAAGACAAAATCCTTTTGCATATAACATGATTGGTGGAGCGTACGTGGTAGTGGTGGTATAATAGATTGTGCCGTAAACTAAAGTAGTTGAGTGCAGTGGCTTACACACAATAAGCTGATTATCTATACGACTCTGACCTTGCCAAAAATAAAAAATATCTACTGGAGTGGCAGGTCTCTGCACCGAACAGGCTTGGATACGATACTTGATTTACTTTTTTTTTGCGGTAATGCTATGCAGCCTATGCAATTATATTTCTATACTTTTCATCGGGTATTATTAGTCATATTACGGGTTATCATAATTAAACCTAGGTAAGAAATGATATGGCACACCTTTTTGAGTGTCAACAACAAAACTCTCCGCAATAATAAGACCATGTGATACATACAGTGGTTGTTGCACGTGACTTGAAAGGTTTTTGGGTAACTGTATTTTATAATATCATATAAAAAATGCCGAATAAATTCGTAAGTATCTTGCACACGCATGGACAGTACTAAAATGCACAACCGTTACACAGCTCATAGTAAAGAAGATGAGTAGTTACGAAAAATAAAATTCAACAACTTGATATGAAAAGTTGACAAAAATAATGATGACGACATCGTTTTCAACAAATAAATTAATGACGTAGTTTGAGGGATCCAGAGCTCGCACATACCAAAGTACGGCTCGACTTTCGTGATATGAACTGAAAATTACGCAAACCGGAAGTTCCTAAGGGTCCCCGGATGACTATTGCGCGACAGCGACGGGTAAACGGTTATGCGATGAAATGGTGTTGTTGGAAAACAAGCCTACTGAATCACACACTTTTCGTCATTGGCCGAGTTCCTCGAGATATCTGCCTGACTGATGTCCTTCTCGATTTCCTCGTCCTCTTCGATTCTATTCAAGATGCGAACGGTTAAAATTAAGACGTCTTTTTCGTGTGTGTGTGAGAGAGAGAGAGAAAACAAAAATAATGACTTACGCTTTCTCCTGATCGTCCATGTGACTAACTAGCTCATCCCTTTGGTTGACAACTGCAACCAGTTCCTGAAGTAAGAGTGTTTCTCTCACTCGATCCGCTTCGCTCTTATCACGGTCTACAAACAAAACAAACAGACAAGTTTACAAAACTACAAAATCAAATCGATACTAAAAAGATTTTAGCTGCATATCCATAATTCCATCAAGACTATAACATTAGGTACTTAACTATAATTATTATATTTCACTCAAAAGCATGCAGACTGACGTATTTTCCCAATTTTCACCATTCAAACAAGCCTTCCCCCCGACCTTTTATTTTTTGCAACACAAAACTTTTCTCCTTTAAGCCATTCTTCTCTACCTCTGCCCCAAAATAAAGGGGGAAAAAAATTTTACAACAGGGCTTGCAACCCAAAATAAATAAATAACAAGTGAAAAAGGCTTAAAACATTTTGCACCCTGATAGGCCAGCCGACAGAGAAAGAGAGAGAGAGAGGAAGTAGTAGCCGGAAGAAAATATAAAATATAATAATGTCTACACATAAAATCTCTCTCTCTCTCTCTTTGTGACTGAAAGGGAAAACGCGTAGGGGAACAAAACTAAGGAGCCGAGTGAAAACGCCAAATAGAAAGTAAAAGAACCCACTTGAAAACATGTTTAGGCTATTTTCAATGCGTCTTTCTCCTTTTCCCTTCTCTCTCTCAAACAATTTTCAACTTGACGATGGACCCAACCAAAAAAAAAGCCAGAAAAACTTAAGCCGCTTACGATTTTCTGTGATTGGCAATCGGTAATAAGAGCGAACCGGGAAAAGAATAGCTTTTCCACTCTACAAAAAAAAGAACTAGAGAAAGCAGTAGAGTAACGTGAATTTCTCATACAAGTTGCAACGTTAAAACAACTCTGAAACAGCGGCCAAGTGGACGGTTAAATCCACGTTACAAACTCAACGTAGAAGCAACATAATTTTCCTGGTTGGGAGAGAAACTGCAGTACATTTCATGGATATACAGCGTCCTGTGCAACATCCACTCAGACTTGTGAATAAATGATGAGAATTAGAGTCAAGAGTAGGTAAATATATACAAGCTGGTAATAAAAAGTGGAGGGTCCGCAGAAACTATCCTCCATACAACGTACCCTCCGCATAAAAAAAGACAACGTATTTTCTATATAAATACAATGAAAATTGCATTCAGGAGCATATTTTTGTATCTAGTCGCCCCAAGTTTAGTACTAAAAATTCCTCGACAAAAACTACTTCTTTAAAGAAAAAAATAGTGGACCGTTTCTTAATATTATTGTCAGCCTAATTTGTTGACATTTTTCTGTTTTCTTCTGTATTAATTTAATCCGGAACACAATCCTCAATGTTTTCTTCATACTCAATACGATACTATTCATGCTCAACTTTGCATAACAAAAAAAGAAATCATGTTTTAATCATGTTACTATTGTTCAAAACGATTGTGAAATTATATTTCTTCTATTACAAAAAGCATTTATTCCAATTCTCCTTCAAGACGAAACACAAGAGAAAAATATGCGCTAATCCTTTTACAAAGTATATGGTTCCTTTACAAGACCTCAAAAAATTCTTAAGATGGCCAGGAACAACCAAACTAAGTGACCGCAGGCTAAAACTCGAAACAAAATTCTTTCAAGATGAACATCTCCGGAAGAAAATGTATACAAGGTAAACCCTAGGCAATATAAAAAGGGTATGCGCCCAGGTCGCCTGGATTAACTTGACAAGAATTACATAAAAGAGAAAAGAATGCAACTAGTGACTATTTTCTTCTTCTTTTTACCGTCAAATACAAATTTGAATGAATTACTTCTTAGGTAAAGCCGGATTAAAAAAGAGTCCAGTGAACCATTGCAAAAATGGTCGTATTTTAGAGCGTGTACCTTTAATTACGAAGCAGCTGCTGTTGACAAAAATCTTATGTCATAATTTTATGCACAAAATTCCTCTAAATATTGAAAATCTTCTGGGATTTCAGACAAAATATATATTTTATGGATCCCGTTAAAATAATCCCATTTGGTGACAATATAATGTTTACACAGAATCTGAACTGGGCAGAGTTCATAGATAAGCTGGATGGCAAATTAAAAAGCGGTAAAAGAACCCCAAAAAACGGTAGAAAAGAATACTTTTTTCCTTAATAATCATACTAAGTTGATGTCTTTGCCTTTTGTTAAAAAATATGGCAGCTTGGTATACATTACGTAAAATCGTGACAAATTGGATCTTGTGAAAAATAATTGTCAAAGAAAAGATTAAAATGTGCGAGGCATGCCAGCCTAAGTCATAAGAATGAGGTGAAAGGTTACTGCATCGACCAAAAAAAAAAAGCGCCAGTTCTGCTTACCTTTAATTGCCAAAATTTTCCTCAACTCGTCATTAAGCTGCTCGTACTTTCGTTCAAGATTGTCCTCCTTTTCTCTATAAGAATAAAAAACATTTTAAATTTAATGACTTCTTAAAGTACCACTAGAAAGAAATTGAAGATAGGCAAGAAACATTTCAAACTTACAAAATATTCAACTGCATTTGCCTCCTGATTAAGGCATTTTTCTTATTGACTAAAGTGAACCATTCGTACATAAGTTCCTCCTCGGCAGCGTTATCGCCTATAAAATGAGTTAGATCTGATATGAAGACGAATTGGAAAAATATTATCATAGATAAGCATGGATAAGACACATTACGTACCACTTTCCATAACACGCCTTAAACTTTTCTCCAGCTGCCGGGCGTTTTGGTCAATTGCTTCTTGCTCCTCCTCCAAACGATCCAATTCATGTTGGTAGTAGCTTCCCTCCATGCTCGTTGTTCGGACAGGCTATAAATAAAAGTTATGAAATGTCCGCACTCTAAACTTTCACAAAATCATCAGCGCTGTGTCCATATTGTAAACTCACATTTTTTGGTGACTCTCTCTCTGGCGACATCTTTTCCAGAATGGTATGGAACGACTTCAATTTAGGTTTGGAGCCCGTGATAGGGCCTGTTTGCGAGTTCGTCACAAACTTGTTATTACCTTCAGTCTTCATTACTTGACTCGACGCACCAGTTGACATGTTGGAGACGTTTCCATTTAGTTCCTGCCAAATTGAAAAAAGAACAACATTATTTTAAATTATACGCTTGCTAAATGATTTTTCAAATATGAGAACGGGCATTACCTTCACGAGGTTATCACATATTTGTTTATTTTCAGAGGCCGTCCTGGAGGGACTATTAGGACTACGCTGGGAGGCAACCTCTGACGGAGGCGTGCCAGAGTGACTACTCGACCTGGACGTGTTATCTAACGAAGGACTGGTGATTCCTTGTTTAGCTTCGGCAATAAGGCGACGAGCGCGTTCCCTTAACTGCTGCTGTCGTTCCTGTTCGTCCTACAAGCACCATATCAAATGTCATTCGCGGGATTCTTAAATTTTTTTAGCAATCTTTGATTTACCGTTGCGTTCACAGGCGTTGTTGGCTTGGAAGGCGAACCTTTCAGGGAACCATCACGTTCACGTTTCGAGTGTTCCAGCATCAGCCTAGTCCTTTCTCGTAGCTCTTCATGACGAGCGAGTAACCGCTATAAATTGGAGGCAAGGCAAGTCAACATATTTTACACTTTAAACCCCATGCCGAAACAAAAACTTAAGATTGCTCTTGATTTGGAAGCATTACCTGCTTGTTCACTTCTGATTCTCGTCGATTCGGTGACAAATCAATGAGTCCTGGAGCGTCTGGGTCTGGAATCCCAACTACGTCCCTGTGCTGTGGAGTAACAGGAGCGCTGTACTGCTTAATTGTATTGGGCGACTGGACATCCTCCTCATCGTCAGATCCTAAAGGATCGGTGTACTGACGACGGGTCATTAGCGCCGCCGATTTTGTATTGCTCGCGTTGCTTGACAAAGAAGTGTTGCTCTATAAAATGCAAAGAAGGATATTTTTAACTAGGTGTATTTTTAAAACACTACAAGGTAACAGACTTTAAGCTCACCTTATTGTTATTGCTGTACAGAGAGCTTCGGATTTCTTCCAGTTTATCCAAAAGCGACGACTTTGAATCACTTTTGCTTACGCCCGACGACTCCACCGGAGACTTGCTAGTCTCTTTGCCAAACTTATTCAAAATATTCTGAATTGATATGGGTGATCCATTACGACTATTATTGTTTCCTTTCTCTGGAGTCAGTGCCCTTGTCGAGTTGACTGAGGAAGAGGAGTTACTGTGACTAAGTGTGGACGACCTTCGGGAGCCCAGTTCGATCCCATTGTTATTTCTATTCCCGCCCGACGTACTGTTGAGATCCTTGCCGACACTGCTTTCCCGACTAGCACTAGAGCTTTTACTGCTTCTCCCTTGTTTCATGTTCATGATTTCCTGCTGGAAAATTTGCTTCGTGATTGCGTTCTCCTCCTCGTTATCTTTCAGACCTACGGCGTACTGTGACTGGCACCCGGTTGCACCCAGATTTTGAACTTCAAGCTGACAACCTTAAAAAAAATCACAAAGTTATAAACTCCTGCACACGAGAGCCGCGAAACATCATTGTTAAATTTATTACCAGTAAAATGAGCACGGAGCTGGTAGAGATACGTCATGACCGCCAGCTTATCTGGAACAGCTAACAGCATCATGTCGGATGGCTCGATTACACGTGGAATTCCTAATGACTCTGCCGCGTCAAATGCCGCCTTACAGTTTCCCTTGATGTCATGAGGTGACAGTTTATTAAATTCGCTGGAAAAAACAAAAACCAGCTACAATAAATAAACCTGCAAACTTGTATACAAATGTCAATTTTAAAGAGACTCTAGTTTTAACATGATCTGTCATTTATTAGGGAAAATAATCCGACGGATTGACATGAAAAAAGACTTTCTCTAGCTTTACATGAAAACATGCGTTTCTCCTTGTTTTCATCCAGCCATAAACATAAAACGAGCGTTCTTGTAAAGTAAAACATTGACAATTCCCTCCTGAAATGACGTGAGGAGGGCATTACTGTATACGCTGTGCATTTTGAGCATTTACTTTGTATCTTTGCCTTGCATAATATTCTTTGGAAAACAAAAATGGATCTAGCTAGCTCGAGTAATGCTCGTCAAGAGAGTCGTTTATGTCATTTCAAGAATTCTTATTTGTTACTGGATTACCCTTGGAATTCGAAAAAACTTTCATATCCAACATAATACTTTTCCCTGCATTGTCATTCAAACGCACTTGATATTATATACAAAATAAGTTTATCTTTTTGTTATGTACAGGGCTATGTCAAAAACTTTCAGTAAACACGTACATAATGTAATCAATATGGAAAAAATGCCGAGTTATTTGTGTACAACCCTGTACAAGCCGTTCTATCTAAATTCACTTGTCAATTTCCAATGAAAATTCATAGGTCCTTTACTTTGTTTACACAAAAAAATCCGGTAACGGATTTAGTGGAAAATAGGAAAAAAATCCTCATCTATTTTTATGTACTCATCGATTTGTAAACTCACATCAACTCAGGATGAAACCTATGTATAATCGCACAAAAGGCTAGTCCGTTCCTCCAAGATGTTGTCATGTTTGTTATTTTCACTCCACGGTAGCCTCGAGTTACATCCTTGCACCATGAGAGGAGGTCTTGACTCAGCGTTGCTGTCCCAAAGCCAACCATGTCTACCTGTAAAAACCCAAAGAAAAAGAACAGATTCTCAGCTTAATTAAATAGAAAATCCTCACTCAGGGACTGTTCAGAACAACTAAACCCATGAATTATTCAATTTTAATTCTCTTACAAAGCAAAAAACAAAGCAATACACCTAACAAGGCACGTGGTTGACCTTGCCCTACCAAAAATTGCTTTCTCCTTTTTTTTTATTGATATTACCCTCTCTGCACCAGCTAATTTCAATTTTTTTTCTGGTCCAAGGAGAAAGCATAATAATTGACACTCATAAAATACCGCTCAAGTTGAAGCTCGTTAAGAGAACCTCTGTGTGCGGCCGTGAACAAGATTGCTTTCACTTTGAAAGAAAACAAGAGAATAAAACTTGTTTTTACGGAGAAAGCGCCAATAAATAACAACCTAAAAACTAGTTTTGTCCGCAGAAACGCTTTTCATTTTCTCTTGCTAAACACCCTAAACAACAAAAGTTACTAGCTTGGTCAACAAGAAGATTGCCTCATCCGTCCAGTATTATCTCGATCCATGCGAGCACCATAAATTGGACACCTACAGCTATTTCCTTTTTTTAATAGGGCTACTTTCCTCCCATTTTTTCCGCATGGATATAGGTAAAACACGTGAGCAAATGTTGATAGTACAGAGAAAAAAATCTCCTTTGAGGGATCTTTTAAACGAGAAGAGAAGACTCACTTCTCGCCAGACTTGTTTTACTAGAGTGAAAGTTTTCAGGACGGAGAAAAACTTCACATGCTTTCCA
>VICI01000726.1:0-31442 GCA_019593645.1 Akabosia matsudoensis
ATAATTAGTTAAGCTTTGAAGGGTTCAAATATACCAATATAGCTAAAAAGCTACCAATATAGTAGTCATGTCGGTTGTCATTGCTGTTATGCTAGTACTGTACTGTGCTCCCACACTTGTTGATAGTGTCTACGTAACTGCACAATTAATCGTGTACATGATCATGAAACCCATAGACTAACTATTAATTACATGCAAAGGTCCTGATTATTTGAATAGTGTTACGAAAACCCATGGCCATGGTTCAAGTTTAATCTACCCCTGGCCTAGCCTAGGTGTACACACGATTGCAGCTTGTCTCGTCTGTTGATTCCAAGACTCGTGGAGGTCAATTAGGTACTAATAGTACCGGACGTTGCATGGCCAAGTGGTGTGGTTTGACTAGTTTATTCCCGACCTTTGTTGGTTTTATGGTTTTCAGGGATTTTAATTTATGTATTTCCTTCCTGCTGAATAAAGTCAGTTGGCTATTTTAAGAAAAAATATACCAAAATACACGAACCTTTTAAATACCAGATGCTTGAATGCAAAAAAAAAAGTTTATTAAAATGATAAATATTTGTACCACAATCTTCACTTCCTATTTGGACAAGGAGAGAAGATTTTATTTTGTGTGTAATATCGGTAAGGTGCCTTGTAGATGACACCATGTCAGCTCTAAGATTTGTTCTTGAAAAAGTCAAAAATATACCTTCACAGCCATGCTGCGGCTACTTTTTGCATGGGGCAACACGAGTTGTTGGTTTACTGGATTTTGTAAGAATGCAATTTCACCCTAATTTGTATATGATCTGCCTGTACTCTGCAGTCAATTGTATTTTAAAAGAATTTACCATCAGTGCTAACCTTTAAATTTTCTCTAGGGCCTGTCATTGTTTTCCATAATCTTCATAGCATCTGAAATTTATCAACACAGAGAAAAACTGGAGGAGTTAAGAAAAATTCCTAATCCCATACGATACTACAGTATAAAAAACAATTCTTTTCATGTAAAGATTCATACCTATACTACATAATATTAAAATTTTTATAATTACAGTTCGTATATGTAGCTGGGCTTCCTACTTTGTTTTCAAACTAATTCTCCTTCTTCTTTCAATTCTTCTTTTCAAAGCTGCGAAAAAGGTACTTATAAAACATCATCTAAAAGAAGAGTTTGAAATGATTGTAAGATGTACAACAATATAGTTTACTTTTTTTATTAGAGAAGTTCCAAGTTATGTAAAATCTGGATTGGATTGTCTGTGCTTACAAACCTAACTTTGATTAGTGTATACTTGATAAACCACGTCTTGTTTACAATTTCAAGCACTGTCCAAGCGTTCATAGTTTTTTACATAATTTACAAGTTGTATTGTATTCACGTAGTGTGGTCTTTTGTAAAAGAAATCGAGTGCTACGGTGGTTTTAATGCTGCGCTAAGTGGTCTAACGGACGCTGAAGTAGAAGAGTTTGAGAAAGGCTGCCCTCCTGAAACGCAAAGTGGTGAATCTGACTTAAAATTCGAGAGCCAAGGCTTCAATAAAGACTTTGAGATTCACCCAGAAAACCTTGAGATAGGTATTTACACCCCGCACTTTCCAGCTCGTTAAAAAGTTTTTATGTTTACTTTCATAAAAGTAATGGGAACAAACACCAAGAGTAAATCCCGTGTCAACATTTTTTATGCCACACACAGATTACTCAAGCTTACTCGGTTCCGGTGCATTTGGCTGTGTTTATCGAGGTAAACTTGGGAGCAAGGAAGGAATAAAGTCGGTAGCAGTTAAGACCGTAAATCCGAGTGCTGACGTGGCCTACTTCAAAACCCTCTTATCCGAGTTGAAGGTCATGACTTTTGTAAGTCATCACGAGAACGTTGTTGGCCTTATTGGAGCATGCACGGCGAATATCAAAGAGAGTACGTGTATTTTTTTTTAAACCATTTAATCGTAAACATCCAAGGCGTATCCTTATGAGACAATACAACTTAAGAATACTTCAACTTAAATATTAAGCAAGTCACGATAAAATTGCAAAGAAATTATTTGTGTTTCTTGCAGAGAAATTATTTGTCGTAGTTGAGTTTTGCCCATACGGAAATCTTCATGAATATCTCAAAGCTCGACGAGGACTTTTTGTCAACTTTGTAAAAGACGGGGAATGGCGGACGGATGCTGGAAATGCAGGGTATTTATACTGCAAAATTGATAGAGGATAGGATAATTCTCATATTTCATATTCTGTACTACGTTGACATTATGTTTCAAATACCTCTGGACGTTATAGGGGACTTACAGGGTATGCTAATCTGAACACAGGGAATACTGTTACAACAACTGATTTATTCAAATGGACTGTTGACGCGGCGAAAGGCCTTGAGTTTTTGGAACGGAAGAAAGTGATTCATGGAGACATCGCAACACGAAACATTTTACTGGCTTACGGGAAAATTGCAAAAATAAGCGACTTTGGATTAGCTAAAAAGTTGTACCAATACACAACTGTGGTGAAAGAGGAGGTAAGATGATTTTCAGAGACTCAGAAAGGATTGAAAGAACGTAAATATTTTGAAATTCTTGAGTTTTCAAAAGGTTACTGAGTTTTTGCATGCAAGGTGCATTTTATACATTATGCGAGTTGACTAAATCCAGAAATATTATTTATTTCTCGTCCTGATGCAAATGCTTAGATGCTTTTACCTTGGCGGTGGATGGCAATAGAATCTCTGACCGACATGGAGTTTTCGATCAAGAGTGATGTTTGGTCGTATGGAACTGCTATGTGGGAAATGTTTTCGCTTTCTGAGCTACCATTCCCAGGATACAGTTGGGACAAGGAATTTGTGAAGAAACTTCATGAAGGTCTACGTATGAGTAGACCTAGGAATGCCACAAATGAAATGTAAAGCTGCATAGGCATCAAGTAGTTGTTATGATTTCATGCTATATCATAATATATCGGCTATACGAGTTTCTAAAAATTTGAAGATACAAACTGATGGTTAGCTGTTGGGCACCGAAACCGGATGACAGGCCTTCATTTGCAGTTCTTACGCAGCAACTCGAAAAAATGTTTGAGGAGGTCCTGCACATTTATGGTGGTGCAAATGACAAAAGTAGTGGATCCAACAAATTGTCAAGTACCACAGAGGAAGTCATTGAAATGGAAGATATTGATGTGTATATTTAATACTAGTCTATAGTTTGTGTAATGCATATTTTATGGATAATATTAAACGAAATCAAATCGAAAACATATCCACACACCACACTAGGTAGTAAAATGTAAATTTGAACTTGGAAATCGCTAAGCTCCTCCTCCATGGAAATATTCCCATTATGTGGCTGACATTAACAACCACCACTCTTGCTATACGGTTGGACTCTTTTTTACGGTTGATTCCAAGGGATAACATAAGGAAAATTCCATATAACATCCCTTTGCTTGGTTCTTTCAAACTTTCTTGTAATTGTATGCAAAGAACTGTTCGGTCTGCTTTTCTTTTGCGTTTTCCATCATGTTTATAAAACGTGGATCAGGTACGTCCCAAAGATGCTAATACGGCTGAAGCCGTTGCTCTCACGCCTTCCGAAATTCGCCGCCTGCGGCTTGAAGCCGAAGCTGCGAAAAGAAAGAGAAGAGAGCACCTGCAAGAGATTGACAAGCTTAGTTTCAACAAGTTTCCAAACATAATGGTATACTAAAACTAAAAGTTGGAAACGCATTATTTTTCGCTTCCCAATCATAAAAACTCCCACCAAGCGCCCATTCGTAAAGATTTTTTAATGCAAACTTGCTTGTAACGACAGGGTTGGTACTTTGATGGACACTTTGTCAAAGACTTCACGCTTCATGAAGAATATGCCGAGTATTTCAACGAAATCGAGTAAATTCATGCGCCAACTTCGTACACGTAGAGGTAATATATTCGAATCTTTTATCCAAAAAAAATCTTCGGTTTGTCATGTAGGGATGAGATCGACGCTCAAAAAGACCTTATCATTGAAGAAACGTTTACGGAGAAAGCCTATCGTAATTTTTGGCCACCGAAGTTTATTGCAGGCAAGTACTTCAGAACACGAGGAATCTATTTAGATTTCAAAGAAGTAAAGGAAGATCCTCCCAAAACTCCTCCAAATATAAACTACGAAAGGCAACGCGGCATTATCGGCGTAGAACTGGGTGATATTGAAATCGGTCCAGATGGAGACGACCTGGATAAGAAGGTTGACGAGACATACTGTCCTCCAGGCAGTCATTCTAAAAAGGACAGTTGGTACTGGTGTGATGAGAAACGGGATTTCAAACCAAAGGAACCGGAAGGGGACTACTACTTTGCGGACGAAGACAAAGTTTGGAGAGAAAGTGATTCTACGTACCGGACACCCTATGACTGGTAAGGAAGTATACTGATGACTAAGCTACGTCCCGTTTTGAGTAGCGTTTCTTATCTGCACAATTTCGATTTTCAATACACTGCTTATCTACATAGGTACTTTGATGATAAGCAAGGAAAGTACTTCATCCGTAATCCCATGAAACCAGAACTATATGAATTCAACGTTGAGAGAAATTCATTCAAGCTAGAAGGTGTAAACGGGCCTAGTGACAATGGACTGCGTTTTAATGACTACTATTACAGTGAAAAGCAGAGAAAATGGCTACGTATAACAAAGGGTGTCCACCTTAACCATCATCCAAATGGTAACCGTGAAGTGGAAGTTGGTGACCGCGGTGTTTCGGGGAAGACTCAGGATGACTACTATTACGACGGTAAAACGAGGAAAGCCATCAATGTTCCAATGTGAAACTGAGTAAATCTCTATAATTTAGGAGAAACTGGCGAGTTCGAAGTGAAAAATAAAGATGATCAAAACGAATACTACTACGACACTGATGATAGAGCGTGGAAAAAGAAAGAACAGCCTTATGGGCCAGGGAAAGCGAATCGTTTCCCTCATGATTATGGTACTAAACGTTCGGGAAAATACTGACTAATGTTTTAATTCTACGTAAGGCAATTAAAAATCGCGGGAATGATTTGCAGAATACGACTTAAAACTTGGAAAGTTTATTCCGATACCTGCAAAGGAGTGCCGGCATGTAGAACCGAACGACTGGTGAGTGTACACAGCACCAGTTCTCTCGTTTCAAATTATGTTTTCATTGAAAATAATTCATTTTAAAACAGGTATTTCGATCAAGATAAAGGGAGGTTCAACCGGATTGATCGTCAAAACAGGCACTTGTACACATTCGACTCGGATGTGAACATATATAAACTTAAATCTGGGAAGGGTCCTAGTGCCAATGGTACGTGTAGCTATTCCTTCGTATATACCCTGTATTCACAGTCTTGCTTCTATTAAGGCTTGGGGCCTGAAGATTACTTTTGGGATGAGAACGAGCATGAATGGAAGCTGCTCATAGTATTAAAAGATGAAAACGAAGTAGAGTACTCCGAGGTTGGAAAACGCTTCTATTTGAAAGGTGATCGTGGCAAGTCTGGAAAGGTAATGTCAGACAGGTTTTCTGCATTCACAAATACGCAAGCACTGCAAATAGACGAAGAATTAATTTACTAGCCTTCATATAATTAACTCGTCCATGATCATGTGTATTACTATGAATTGAAATATCGTTTAACTGAAGGTGCCCGATGATTTTTACTACGACGCAGTCGATGGATCATTCTTCCGGAAGGATGTTCGAAAACCAGACCAATATTGGTATGACACAGTCGACGAAGTTTGGAAGAAAAGATGCCAACGTATGATTCGATATCTTAGTATATCCGATGTTATCATCACAAACTCAAACCCTAGTGAGATCCTCTCTTTGTTTAAAGATAGATTATGGACCAGGATACTTCAACTTGTATCCCAAGCACTACTATTTTGATTACAGTGAAGGATTCTGGTTTCCCACTGTAATTGGCAAGCAAATCTTAGCGAAACATCGGCGCGCTGAGGTTAGAGGAGTTTCTGATTATACGCCGTACGACTACTGTTTTGTTGACGCTGATGGAGAATTCGTTCTTCGTGATAAAAATACTCCAAGAGCATACAAGTACAATCCTAACACTGGAGTGTTTCATTATGATGGTCATGAGAAGAAACCTGGCAAGCACGAGAAGAAACCGAAAGGTTGGAAGAGATCATTCAGCTAGTCTACATGGAGTAAACTGTCTTATATGGTCCATAACTGTTCGTTTCAGATTATTTCTTTGACGAAGTCACTGGCCGCTGGCTACCCATGGAGCATCCAAATGGTCCAGAGGCCACTTATTATGAGTTAGAATTTTTACGTATCAAAATCTTTGTCATACAACCTAACTTTTATAATGAATATTTTTATGAAATTAAATAAAGGAATGGGCGAAGAAATAACCGTAAAGGAGTCAGGGGAAAGACTGGATTGATCACTGATGATTATTTTTTCGACTTCGAGGCGGGCGAGTTCTTTGTTAAGGACTCGGAGGGAAGCTACGAGTATTTGCCAAATTATGGCGTGTGGAAAAAAGTGGACGCACCAGGGGTCGGGACCACACCTGCAAAATTACAGCTTAGTGAATATTATTGGGATACAGAGGTCTCAATCTAACGAAATTCATAGCGCTATCTATTTTTTTTCAAAAAACAAATATGCGATACCTTTTTTTTTAAATAGGAAGGAGCTTTTATCCCAATGAGTCAACTAGTATACGGAGAAATTAAAATGAACCCGTATACGAATCTTTGGATGCAAAAATGGCGATGTCCACATGACTACTACTGGGAGCAAAGGCAAAATAGGTACTTGCGGAAAACTGCAGCCATGATCGAAAAGGAATGGAAGGCGAAAAATCCTGCAGCTGCTGCTTTAGAAGCGGAGAAAGCTGCGAAAGAAAGGGAAGCGGCAGAAGAAGAAGCATCTGGGAGAAAGAACACCGACTATGAAAGGCCTTGGTTGCACAATTATCTTGAGCTGGCAGCGGATGAAATACGGTTTGAGCAGGAGCTCGCAAAACAAACGGCTAAAAAAAAGGATGAGAAATTAGAACGAGAAAAGTTTAAAAAGGTTAAAGAGAAAAAGCCTGGCAATGATAAAAAAGTTACCGACTGAGACGGATCAACGCAAAACAAAAGCTAGGAGGCTACAGTGAGAATTGAAATTCCGAAAGGTCCGAACTAAAACTTGGAGCTTATCGTTTTCAAATAGATCGCTCAACATTTGAATTTTAAAAGTATAGTCTTGGTTATCGCTCATTTCATCATAGACCAAAGAGTTCAGTATAAGTCATAGACTAACTATAGTCCTATGCATTTCATAGACTCCTTTACACCCATAGATTTAAACAGTAGGCATTCGGAAATAAATCTTTTTTTCTCATAGACCCATAGAGATATGTATTTTTATTTGCAAACATTCCATCCATAGATTGTAACAATTCACAAACAAAATGACCCATACAGTAAATATTTATTTCTTCGAATCAGTGCTAATTGCTACATAGGTACCCCATGTTTATTTGAATAGAAGCCTGAAAATCGAAGAAAAAACAGACATATTGGGACAAATCCTACTTACGGTTTAAGTGAAGAAAGGGACCATCCTTGTATAGCTTTATATGTAGTTCGATCACTCAAGTACGGCAATGTCTGCGCCAAATGAAAAGGCTAGCACACGAGCCCAAGCTAAGCAGCAGAGGGCACACAAGCTTGGAATGAAAGTGCCAACAAGGAAAAAACGGAATGGATGGGCAATTCTCAAGGAAAAGCTAAGAGAGGGTACACTTGTTCGAGATGTCAAACTTGCAGTTGGTGACACATCCGAGCGTCCAGAACAGCAGGAAGTGATGGCGGCCCTGCTCAAAACGCACATGTCTGATGTTGCGTACCAAATTGCGTCCCGTAAATCTACCGGCATGACCATGATGGACGCTAAATTAATTGAAGAGCATCAAAAAGCTACGGCTGAGCTACAGAAGAAGTTGCGTTCAGAGAGGAGCGCGAGGCGGAAATTGATCAAGAAACAGAAAAAACTTGAAAGGGAGTTGGAGTATCTTAACTTTCCTAGCATCATGGTAATGAATGTTATGTTTCAAACATCACAAACTTGCGAAATGCGTGGATGCAATTAATTACTTTAATGCGATCCTTTGGCTTGATAAGGGTTGGTATTTTGATGGATTTTTCACACCTTACTTTCAACTAAATGAGGAGTACGCAGAAATTTTTAATCAAATGGAAAGAGATATTTCTAAAAAGAAAGAGAATTCCATAAGAGAAACATTTGCAGAGAAAGCCAAGAGATACTTTTGGCCCCCCGTACCCCTTTGTATGCTTTGCTTTCGGACAAGAGGAATTTACTTAGATTTCAAAGAAATTGTGAAGGACCCGTAAGCAAATGTATATTAAGTCTAAAATGTACAGGTGGAGCTTGGAAAAATGACTCTGTTATCATTTACCCTTAAGGCCACATACTCCCCCAGAAATTATTTTGGATCAGAGGATGGAAGCTGTTACACTGTTTGTTGCAGACATTAACGGTAGCTCGCGCATAGTTTCGGATGAAGAGTTGTTGGCGGCTGCAGGTGACATTGGAGGTGAAGATGATGAAGATCAGCTTTATAGAATGCTCAAAGAAATAGACGATGATCCTGACCTAACGCCAGAGGAGAAAGCAGAAAAGAAAAGAGCATTACTGTTGTGGCTTCAGAAGCGAAGGAACATGACTGCAGCGCAGCGGGCAGTTGCTGATGAGATGCGTTTCAATGCAATCAGCAAATACGACTACTATTTCGATGACCAGGTTAAGAAAAAATACCTATTACAGTGGTTGCCTAATATTTTTTTAAAAATAATCATGCATTAATGCTGTATACATATAAGTTTTAAATGTTCGCTGCAAGAATATGATCATCATATGAGAGTTGAAATTCGGCAGATTCCTGGGTTTTTTAAAAAGAAAAGGAAGGACCGTGATAAGTATTACTTCGATGGCAAATGGGTAAGTATTTCTTTCGGCCATGGAACACAGATCTTTTTAAACGAAAGCTAATGCGTACAATGTCGTGGTTCATGTTGTAATACGAAAATATGTGTGCATCCCTAGGATATCTGGCGCAAAAAGAGGAATATAATTTACTTCGCTAACGATTACTACTGGTACAGTTACAATTTCAAATTGGCAATTATTTAATAGTTCATAAATATAATGCTGGCTGAATCAGGGACGAGCAACTTGCGATGTACTTCCCAAAGGATAGAACACGTCCAAAAGGTTACTATTTGTGGGACGCAACCCATGGGATATACAGGGCTAAAGGGCAGCCGAAAATTCCAAATTGGAGGAACGTGAAACCCTCTGATTATTACTTCAACCATGCGACCGGGAGGTGGATTAAAATGTCAAGAGCAAAAGGCCTAAACCCCTACTTTGATAAAAACGGGAAAAGAAATGTTCTTAATAAATCGGTGGACACACCCGATGACTTTTACTTTGATTTTGATCTGCAAGAGTATGCGAGAAAATCTGATGGCAAGTATGTATACGATGTCACTCTCGGAGCTTGGAAAAAACAAGGCGCTCCGCCACCCAAAAAAGGAACTAAAAAGCCATTAGCCTTTTACTGGTATTCAAAATATCACTAAATACGCAACTAATTTGAATTGAAGATTTATACCACTAAAATGAGTAACCGAATTGTTAGGAACGAAACAGAACACTTATTCTTGCTAAAAGATGCACCATCCTCCTTTTTCGTGTGGGACGATAACAATAATTTCTTTCGAAAAAAGAAATCCTTGCACGGAAAATTTCATCCTAAAAACTGGACATGGAATGACAAACTGAAAAAGTGGGAACTGAAAAAGTTTGCAACAAGGCATAACTTGATTAGTGACAGCTTATACTGGCGACCTGACCGAGATTACGTAAAGTTACCATTAATGAAGCAATACTTTTTATATTAGAAGAAGAAAAATATATTTAATTCTTGAAACATTTTTTAAAAGGATAAACCATGGCTGGAGTATGTAGGTGGATTTCGTGACTATCATATAGAATACGACTACGCTAGACTCTCAGACGAAGATAATGCGGTGAAAGTTGTCACAGAGCCAGGCACGGAGAAAAAACTACAATTTTCGGTTTCTGAGCCGAATTTGAAATCGAAAGGTGCAGATGATAGTGATATTAAAGGTATCATTAAGGCCACTGGAGCTGACAGTCAGCAACAACTGGCGTTCGTGGATACGCTAGATCGCAAAGTGTAAGTTACTTTTACGTACTTTTCAATGCTTCTGGACGTTTTCTTTCAACAATCTATTTCAATTAAATAATAATTTTGACATGTTAGGTTGAAAGTAACCAATCTAGGAACAAAAATTAACGATATGGATCTTCGCAAGTATTTCGCCTCCGTGAAGAAGATAGTGAGACCAAAAGTTCCTGGAACAGAGATAGATGAGGACTACGCTTATCTCAAATTTAAAACCGAGGAGGCGGCTGCAGCAGCATTAAAAACAATGCATACTCAGACAATATACGGACAAGAAGTGAAATTGGCATACAAACTGAAGGCAGAGGACGAAACAATTGGGGGACAACGAGATACTGGTCCAGAGCAGCCAACTATATTGTAGTAATTGGTTCATGAAATAGTGGAAATTGTTAAAGCAACGTTTACAAATATAAAGTTAAGTAAGATCTTTGCTTATCTATAACATCATTATAACTTGATGCGTGCAAAATCCCTCAAAATCAAGAATATTTTTTTAAAAATGAAGTAGTGTTCGAAATAGTTTTGTAATATTTTTCATGCATATTTGGCTTGGGTGCAAAATTGGATGAGTGTTGGAAAAATAATGTAGATTTCAGCCCGGTAGATGACGTTCCGAAGTTTATGCCTACTATCTATTCCTGCGGGAACGGTCCAGAACTGGATGAACGACAACTGAACTTGTGCTACTTTTTACAAGAACATCGATTCTCGTCTTCACTTATGTCTTATGATGAAATTCGTCTCCCTAACCATTATCTTGGTGAAGTTCCTCACAGTCGCAGGTTAGATGTCTGTCAGTCACCGCATTTTTCATAGCAAGACGTTATGTCAGCAAGGACTGTTGCAATGTTTATTTCTTTCCAAAGCATCACAGTATATAGAAGATCAAGGCATATTGCAAAATGACCCTTCAATAGAACCGGTTTCGAGTGCACTTAAAGGGGGCACCACTGATGATGATACAAACGAAGGGGAAATATGTGATCCCAGTCAAACTCATCCATGTGAGTCAAAAAGGATGCTGTGCCTTTGGAGTCAGCTAGACCTAATCTATAGATGTACTCATCCAAGGCACAAAAAAATGAACTTTCGTAAACCCAAAGACAAGGAAAAGGAACGAACGCAAAGGAAGTACATGATTAATATCATCAAACTGCCAAAGTCAACGATTGTACCAGATTCTGGCTCTCAAGCACAAAAAAGGACGAGTACTGTCTCAACTACTACTTTAAAGGAAGATGTCACTCAAGAAAAAATCACACTAACAAAGGCAACACCGAGTAGGTTGCCTTTGGGAAAAGAAACTGGTGTCGGAATAAAGTTACATGCGTCTTTCACCGACACTAATAAAACTTTTCTTCCTGTAAATGCCTCAAGAGGCCAGTCAGAGCTAAAGAATAATGCAGATCGACATGGATCTGATGACCAAAAAGTTGCTGCGAAAAATTTTAAACTGAATGAACGTCCGAGAGAAATGCAGGGAAAATTAGAATATTTACGGGGCAAACTTCGGAGTTTAGGACCAGGATCTCAAAATAGGACTAATAATCAGACCTGGAGAGATAAGCTAGAGATTAACAGGAGAATGGGGAACCTGAAGCAAATGCGCGTTCAGGCTAAATACGGAAAGCCCTGGAAATTTAATAAGGGCAACCAGAAGAACATAGTCCCCCGGTCTGGGCAGGTACGTGCAGAAAGTGTGCTTGATTACGAGGATCCTGGACCTCCGAATTCTACAATACCAGAGTATTCTGGGACGTTAACGTGGGATGGTGAAACTGAATTTAGTGAGATCTGTAAAACAAGAGAAGAAATGCAAGAATATATTGCAAATCCGGACACAAGTTGGGATAGAAAGGTCAAGTGGAGTGAGGAGTTCAGGGACCAAATTTGCGACTTTACGAGGTTTTTCTATTGCGTTGTAGTCGACGAAGACATATCTCTAACTCATGTCGCAAATTACACTGTTCTCGAACAGCAACAAGCAGTCGAAGAGGACGAGCCTGTTTGCCGTTGTTACGACTCATCAATGGCAGTGGTCGATGATACTTGTTACATACCTGCGGATTTTGGTGCTAAAAGCGATTGTGGCCCACATGTCACTGGTAAGTTGTCATAAATACATGGTGAAAGCAAGCAAGTTTTTCTTTGTTCAATCTAGTTATTGCTTCAATCCCAGCACCGTACCCCATCATACCATGGGAAGATGCGCCCCTTTTGAAACCAAAATGCACGCCCAACAGTGAATGTCGTGAAAGTCAGTACTGGTTCGGAAGACGTTGCTCATGCAAGGCGGGGAGAACTTGGAACAGTCAGAAACACACATGCGACGTAGCTTCTCGTTTGAAAATGTCTATATTTTTTGTCGGAGTGTCTTTAATGCTGTCTCTGCAAAATTTGTAGTGAAATGTTTCAAAATTAAATCAACCGACCCATTCTCACGCAACCATTTTGACCAAAATCATACAATCATTCTTTGTTGTACGCATCTAGACACATCAAACTTCTGACAAACTAGATTTGCATCTTTTAAAATAACGTGAGAGTGTTCATTTCCTTTGGAGCGCGCACCCAAAACTTGTAAAGGTGGTATTCGTATTGGTTTCATGTAGACAAACGGTAGAACATCATTCCTGCAAAATATTAAATTAAAGAATAATAATAGCATAACATAATATAATAGTCCGTCATAGAGTACCGAGATTATGATGCCCGCAGAATGTTAGAAAATAAAAAAAAATACATAAAACTACAAACGTTTTCACTAGTACTTACTTCTTTGCAGATGAATTGGTCAAGTCGCCACGCTTTATTCTATGTATAGGTCGACGAAGTCTAGAGAGTTTCGGATGAGTAATGTAAACAGCCTGGAGACACCTTTCTAAGTTCTCGGCTTGAAATTTCCAATTAGGTCCGTATATTCTAGTGTAGAGCATGCTATTTTTGGGAGGGGATTGCCATAATATTTTTAAATCCTTTATGAACAGCTTCTCCATAGCTTGCTCCATTTTGTGGTATTGCGTGTATGACTTTGCAAATGGTTGAATGCACACCGCTACAGCCAAATCAATCATATTCCACACTACCTCCACGGACATATGGAGGTCATCCAAGTTGGTCGTGAAATTTATGGGTACTTGTTCTCCATCCTTTTCAACTGTTTCTATTACCTATAAAAGTTTAGTCGGGGAATCACTAAGCACCATTATTGTATACTTGAAAATCTGATGCGAGGTAGTCATTTGGATGACACCATTGCTCCACATACATGCCTCATTCTATTTGGTACCCTATGAAGTGAATTCGAATGAGATGCGTTCCTTTTTTGGTGGCTGATACGCAGTGAACGAACGATTTTACCAACTTTATCGCTAACACAAGTCTAGTATGGTTTTACCTTATCTGGACAAAATCCATCCGGTGCATTGAAATTAAGAGGAGATATTGACTTTTCACATTCGTTCAAGAATTGGACAATGTCATTTTCATCCCTGGGCTGCAAGCGCTCTTTTAGATTGCTTCCTCTTGTTGCGTACGCTGTGCGGAAAATAGAGTATCCTATTCGGAGAAAGCTTTCTGCCACTCTTCCCGCACAGGTTTTATACACTATGTCTGGCAACATATTCAAAACTCTGAACGACCCAACCGGAAGGGAATCATTGTTGAAGTTGTGATGAAATTTATTTTGATAAAATCCATACTCGATCATTTTTACAAGGAAACCGTGATGTATATACCGGACCATCAGGTTTCTGGAATGTATCGTTGAGTTATTTTCGGCTGTAACATTGCTTCGAAGTGAACTTTTCCCTTTATCGGATGTGACAAGGAATGCATCACTCTTTGTTTTTTGTACCATCAAAGGAAATACCTTTTCCCTGCTGGGCTTTAAAGTTGTGTTTCCTTCAAACAATATCCTTTTGGAACAATTCAGTGAACATTCTGCTGTTGTTTAAAATATAAATGATTTTGATTGAATAAAAATAAGTTAGATTTTCCGAGAAGTTCAAGTGCACAATCTTACATCTAACTGCAGTTATAATTGGGTATTGAACATCTGGAAAAACTAACGTTCTGTAATCAGACAAACACGAGTACTGAACGGTCACATATCCACTAATAGTGTACCAAGCAACTTGATTGTAAAGTTTTCTACTTGCATTTTTCCGGTGGTCCCATCTTTCTGCACAATATCTTCCGGTTTCAGATCTTGAAAGAACCCCATTAAAAAGCCAAATGTGCCCTTTGACAATTGAATTTTGCACAGGCCGAAGCGTCTTCCAAGCAAAGTCATACTTGGAGCTCATTATTACAGCGAAAAAGTCGTCCGGCCGAAACGGTTCAATAAACTGCAAAGCTTTTATCTCTGGACTCATAACGCAACCCATCGAGCTTACGACTATTTCAGGGCAGCAGTTTCGTCTCACAATGAGCCATCTAAAAAGGTTAAAGACGAAATTTCATAATGTAAACTACTGTCTGATCGCACATTTAGTTTTACGATGTTTTGTGCTTACACTCCACTTAAACAAATGCAATCCGAGACGAGTTCAGTTGTATGGCCCGTAAAAACTAATTTGGATGAACATATTGGAATTCGATATCTGAGCTCCTCGGTTTGGTTGCAAAGCCACAGTTCTGGACTTTCTAAACTCCCTTTTAGCGCTTGCCCATTTGTACTGAATATTGCAAGTGTGAAGAGGGCGTTGTAGAAAATGTTGAAATATGTTTGTATACTCATAATCGATAATTAAATGCAAGCTTCAGACTTGGTTTATTTTGGCAATTAACATTTTCAAGCAAATCCTCAATACAATCATAAACATAAATAACTGAGAAATACATTTCAATAAATCTAAGCTTCACATGACACAATGAATACAATGAGGAGGCGGTCGTTATAAAGTAGGTCAAAAGCGGAAAGCTACATAATGGAAGCAGGAATGTTAAACTACAAAGCAAAAGCAATAGATATATCGTAATTGCTTCTTAGATGTGGATGACCTCATTTGCATGCTTTCGTGGGTTTATTCCCCTTCTTCCTTTCCTTAAGGATTAGTTCCTTTAATTTCTCTTTCAGCTTTTCTTTGCAATACTTACAGTTTACGTGCTTGTACAGATCTTCAATAACACGTATTGCAATACGCTCAGCTCTTGTTATGTCATCGTTGCGGTTTTTGTCGCCTCTGGAGCAAGATTTGCATTTCTCATAGAAGAGGATCCAAGGGTTTGGAACGTTGCGTTCAAGCCGATGAGTGCATTTTGGACATTTTGTATCAATTATTTGTTTGGGTTTGTTGATATCAATACCCAGGTCCTCCGCACAGTGTTGGCATGAAGCAGATGTACAGTTGGCGTCATCTTTTACGACGTCTTTAACAAATGGACTATTATACTCATTGTAAGTAGAACATGAGCCACAGTCTGAGGCAGAGCTGGCCTGGTTTGAGAAATTAATTTGGTCTGTATTGGCGAGTTTGCTCTTGAAGACAATCCTGTTTCGAGAATGCCCTTTTGAATTTTCATTACTTCCATCGTTATCATTACCAGCGTTGTGTGGATCAGGCGCAAGTAACTTTGGTGTATTGTTTAGTATCTCAGACACCTAGTAAATGTAGTAATAACATCATGTTCCGCTAAAAGGGTATAGTAAAAGGTGGCACACCTTCGAGCTGCTGATAATTGCCAAAATGACCATCGTTAATGCCAGCAAAATTAGCAGGGAATCGTTGAAAAGTATTTCACAGGTAGATACTTGTTGGGAATTCGACGTGCTCCATTCTCGAAAACCTTCACACGCCTATTAAAGTGCAAAGAGTTATAAATTATTTTTAGCACATTTTTTATGTATGAACAAAATTCTAACCGAAATTTTGATTTTATTGATGTGCTTAAGAAAGTTGTTGTTTTCACAGTCGTTGGATCGGAGACAATGAGAATATTCACGAACTTTGTCCCAAAGATAAGCGAGGCTTAGCTGTTCTACGGCAGACATAATCATCTGAAACGCTTGAAACGTACTTGGAGTAAAGTACTCTTGAATGTCAATAGGCAGAAGGCTTAAGAGATACTTAAAGCCCTCCCAGATTAAAACTCGCGGAAATGTGAACCCGAATATATACAATGTGTGCATTAAAATCTTCTCTAGTTTTATGACATTTGATTCACAATCCCTGATCAGGCAAGACTTTACTTCTTGGAACCTGTTGGTAACCCCGAACATAAGCCCAGGGAGGGCTAAGATCCCGACTTCTTTCATTCCGATCAGCAATAAAGTTAATTTATCAAGCAACCCTGCAATCCAAGTATGCCGTTCTTTGTGCATAAATGTTTCCGGTATCGGTATCAGCAATTTTTTAAATGAGTCAGATGATAGCGATGATATGTTGATGATACTGTATGTTAAAATCTTTGCATGATAGTTACCAATACCAATAAAGAAATCATGTAGTTGGTTGGTAGATAAACCGTTTGGATATGGATATGATCAAACCGATCAAGTGATATGATTTTATCTAGCATATTATGGCTTTGAAAATGTTGCTCAATCAAAAAGGATGACGAATATTTCATGAAGAAATTGATTGTTTAGTATGAACAGTGTTGAGCGATATCCTCACATGGGCAATCTGCGTAGGGAGATGCGTCTTAAGAAATATTGAGGTGTATTGTGAAAATACTGAAAATAAACTCACTTGTGTTCTTATAGCTTATATATTTGTGCACGGCAATATATATACAACAGAAAATGTGTAACTAACTTTATTAAGCTTGCACACTTAACACACACTATCCAATTTTCATGATTGTGATACTTCCCATGAATACATTAAAGTGACTGTTTTCTTTTGTTTATGTCCAAGAAGAAATGACTAGAGCTTTCCCTGGTATACTATTTGCACACACCCTGTCACAGAGGAGAGGAAGAGAGGAATTGAAGCAGAATATAAAATATTTCATCTGTATTCGACTCTCGGCTTCTTGCCAAAATATTGCATAAAATGAATTTTCTCCGTTCCAAAACGCCTTTCAGTCAGCCACTGTGCTGGATCACCAAGAGAAAGCTCCATCCGTGCAGTGTTGCTATTAAAAGTATGGTCCCAGTCACTTCTCTCTCACTCTCTTCATGTACGCCTCAAATTTGCCCTGTCACAAGGGAGTAACTGCAAGCACATATAATGGTGCACCAGAGGCAGCCAGAATTTTTTACCCTTAAAGTACTGTGCAAAAAGGTACACAGAGACGTAGTATGCTTGTCGAATACTGTTAATGGGCAGACCTTGTTTAGTTTGGGGGAAGAGGAGCAAGACCATCACAAAAATCTAGACTGATGAACATAAAAAAGATAACAAACAGCCAGTGTTCTTGCTTTTAGCAGTTTTGGCATAAAGAAGTAGTGTAAGTGGCAAAAACCATAAACCATTTGCGCGCAATAACTTTGCATGACAAATCCGGTATTTCACAAAGCTTTACACACATTGATTATTCCAAGGAGCATTAAAATGAGAGTTTATTCTGTTTGTGCACGTGTACGAGTTGGAATATAAAGGCATCCGGGGCAGATTTTGCATTCAGTGTAGGAGTACGTGCACATTCTGTTCGTGTCCAAACACTTTCTGTAAACGTGGATTAATGGGATGCACGACATGTGTAGAACCCGTAGTTATCCAGAATTCCAGGGTCTTTCGCTGATAAGTACTTAACCGCTAACGTAATCGTCCCATAAGACCAAAGTAAACTCATCAGATCTGTTTAAAAGACAAGATGCTTTGTAATGTATAATTAGAGATCCCTATCAGAGCAAAGTTCTCTCTGTGATCATGCACGTTCACTCATGTGCGGCATAGTGCAAATACATTCATTCTCTTAGCCTTGCCTTATGTACTCAAGCGAAAGGTAGACAAAATTGGAACTTTACGGTGATGGAAGGTAGCGTTGCCGTTTCATAAGTCTCACTACCAATGTCTTACATGTTTTCGTTTTTGAAAATAAGAATCTGATGTGACTCTCTTGGTTCTTTTGTAGAAAAGTTTGAATGGAATCTGGCTCACTTTCGTTTCTTCAGAGAAGGATTCAAGATTGTAATCGCTACTTATGTTGTAGCCGTGCATAAGAAGTATGATACTGCCATGGTACGGCTTTCCGCAACAACTGCACCGGAATCGTTTAGGCCAACCCGTTTGTAGCCAACCACACCACAGCACTGACAAAACCGAAGTTGTCGTTGCAGCTTTCTAGAAGAAGACAAAATTCAGGTTTAAAAGTCATCTTTTCATTCACTAATCCAGCATAGGATATATCTTGTGCGAGCCAGGAAAGCTTTACTTCCGATCTAATATTCAAATGGTTCTAGGAATAAGAAAAGCGGATTAAATTCAAAGATCTAAAACACACAGCTTTTTGGCCTTTCCCAACTCTTATCAGCATCGTATATATGCCTTACAGCTGTAAATTTGTTGGTGTTATAACCGTCAGTAAACGAAGACAGTTTAGTGGTTCAGATTTGTGCTTTTTGAAGATTTCCTAAATCGCTTTGAAGCTCATGATTGGCAGTAAAGTAAAGTTTTCTACTTTGAGGGAAAGTGGATCAAAAGTAAATACTAGTTTAGAATCATCAGTGAGAAGACTAAGAAAGGAAAATGAAATAATCCATGCAAATGATCCGTTCTACTTGTCATTAGCAGACAGACGATATGAAAGCTGTAATTTGACAACGAGTATACTAGTAAAGAGAATTTTGTATAAGATCAGATTACATCTAGGGAAAGGCATATAAAGTATAAGCGTATTAATAAAGACACATTTTTATCGGCCGTATAATTCGTCGAAGTTTCTCCTGAAGGGTGGATAACTTTTGGACAGGAAAATTCCAGTTTTGATGGAACCTCAATTACACTAGACGCGATATAACCAGAAGAAAAACTTTTCACACTGTTTGAGTCAAAAAACGTAGTTTGTTATGACCTTTGTCAGTAGGCAATGTGAAAGAGAAACAAGCGTATCAACTACTTTTTTTTTTTGTTTTCTTTGAGATTCTTCTTGTAAAAATTTTAACTATTGGCTTACGAGAAAATCAGCAGCTAAAGAATATGTACAGTCGCAAACTGATAACGCAAACCCAACACGACGACAATGATTATCAGCGTCCCTAAAATTGTCTTTGTTTCTTAACAAAAACTGTCGTCTTTAGCAGTTACGAGAGTTTTGGGATTCATCCTGGTCTGAGCCTTCGCTAAGTACTAGAAAGCAGGAACTCACTTCTGCTCTTTGGCATTTTATCCAAAAGTTTTCAACAAATTTTCGCATTTTAACTTTCCGTCTTCTTGATTTACATATAATAGTTCTACAAACAATTCTCATCATTATAACATCAACGAAACATTGTTTGTACCACATGCACATCCGCTCACGCCGTCGTCTTTCATTTTTAGCACCATGTAGAAACTCATACGACGAAAGAAAGCAACTAGGGACCAATTTAATGCTTATATATGACCATCCTCACAGAATGGAGGGAAGAAAAACTGAGGCTGATCATTACTTTCACTCCTATAGAGTACCGTTTTTGAATGTTTTTATTCGTATTCTCTCACATTATTTACCAAGTAGCACTGACTGTTGCTTCATTTTACTACATTCATATGGAGTATTTTTACTTCTGCACTGAAATGTTGTCTCTGTGATGGATGTGTACATTTCCTGAATACTTTGTTTGACAACAATTTTTCCTGTCCTGCCACAACCAAAGAACGGATTCTACACAGTCCACATGCTTGTGTAGGCTATCATCAAATGGATCAACTTTTTATCATGATGACTCGTAAGATCACGTCAGGTCCTTTCTTCTTCCATGCTTGCATCTACAACTACCACATCAAAACAAAAGAAAAACGAATAGACGATGACGCATTGCAATTTAGGGAAAGAGAAACGGAGAGTCTGTTCCGTATATCTGCATTATTTTTTTAATGAAAGCAAGTTAGTTCTCTTGGAATGATACAATACTGAACCCGTATTCAGCTTCAAAAATAGTGCCTCTTTTGTTAATGCTACTTTACTACCGTTTTCCGGCTTCTCAACATCACACCAAACAACGGTGTAAGCACACACACAGAAAATATAAAGAAACACATTGAAGTGGCAAGGCAGTCAGGGTTTTCTCTACACAACGCAAGTTCGCAAGAGTACAGAGATACTTGATCCCTTGCTTTCCAGCAACGTCAACTCAGTACCAGCTGGGAATTAGAGGAGAGAGCATCGTCTTCTCTTTGGCAAAGATTCTGCCGACTTGGCTAAATATTATCTCAAGTTGAGCTGCTTTCTCTAGGTTTTGTTGTTGCTGTCGTCCCTGTCGTGTACTTTGTCTTTGTCTACTAACTTGCATTTACAGCAAGTCGCTCTCTTTCCCATCTCTCAATTTGTTTGGTTGACATGTGTACACCTGTCTGATATACCATGTGTTGTTTAAATCACAACCGTGTGGGACAACACCTGCAATCATGCCTCATTACCTGCGATACAACTACTCGGTACTAATTTGATTTCCTTTCAGTCCTACGATTTTGCGTGTTTTGTGCTGTTGTCTTGTGGTTGCTGTTGCGCTTCTACTGTCATCGGAACTTTGTAAAAAACGTCCAAAGTATTTCAAATTGTTTGTTTGTGAAAATAAAAAATGCCTAAAACAACCGCAGTACTAAATTGCCGCTGCTAAACTAACCATAACTGAAATGGATACAATGGAATTAGGTAATGTTTGCGGGCTATTTTCTAATTAGATGACAGAAGCAGGCCACCACACATTTCAAACACAAAATGACAACTATAAAAATGGACATATTAGTTTATTGCTAGAAAAATAAAACATGTTTGGTTCTGTGAGAAGCAAAGCATCTTTGTTTCCCCACTGGATAGTTCATAATGCATCATTCGTTGAATGTCTTCATTTCGAGAAAGTACAATAATTTTCTATTTCTTTCAAAAGGGAGGTAAAAAGAGAACTACATGAAACCAACATTCATTCCATTGTAATAACAATAAGTTCATAGCCCCTTTTGAGTTAACAAGTAGAACACAGTTCAAACCTCCAGTTTACTTTGATTATTTCTCAAGTTTAAATAAAAGAGTGGGTCTGATGTACGATGGGATAAGAAAGTAAAAATAGGTAAGAAAATAAGTCAGTTTGTCATTTTGCCCCAATTTTTCTCATTACTTAAGGGAATCGTTTCGTAGTTTTTTTTTGTCTCAAAAGAGAAAAAGGAATGTTCCATAGTCACGTCATGTCGTAGTGTTGCGGAGAAAGCATGGCTAGAATCCATTGCATTATTATTATTAGTGTGAAGTGAAAAAGACCTCTCACAAGTATCATTTTTTCCTGAGGCCAGAGATTTACTATTATACATTATAAAAAGGAAGGAAAAGAAAAGATGAGTCCCCACTGGTGAACGCATTCAGTCACTGCCAACAAGACCACCAATTGCGTTTCTTTCTTTTGTATTCTCCCTGGCTAAATAATAATAACTCACTAGTTTCCCACACCACACTGACTTTTTCATAAAAAGATACTAATACTGTTACCCCTAGTAAAAAAATCTTTGTGAAAAATTCATGTTTTTCTCTACATTCTCAGCAAAGAAAGCTGAAGCTCCCAGAGTTTTCTTCATGTTGGCACATATTTCCCGTTCGTTTTTTTTTTTGCAAACGTGTCAGTGGTGGAACAATCGGTGTAAAAAATTCACATCGCTGTTGATACACTATTAACTATACAGGAGAGAAAGTTTCACGAGAAGCTACATGAAATACAATCTGTTTAAAATACAATATTTCCAAGAAATATGTGTAGCCAAATATTACTTACCTACACCAGTCTATAAAATCGGAGCATACTTTTAACTTTCCATTGTCCATTGTAGTGTGCAGAAGGAAGTTTGTCTTTTTCGGTGTTGAAAGGGTGGAAAAAAGTTTCGTGACTGGTGTGACTTTTTTTGTGGCATGTATACATTGTTATACAAACACGAAAGAAATAATGATTGCGAAAGACAATCTTGTTGGAAAAGTCTTGAGCACAGCAACTGTTATAAAATATCATGGACACACAACTTCCATTCCAGTTGTTTAGCGATTGGTTAGCCAAGTACACTACTTTCCCATTCTTGAAAATACGAGAAAGTAGCCAGAAGGTTTGTTTCGATAGTTTTCACCGGCTTTCCTCCTTGTAAAACTTGTTGTTGTCTGTGTTTTTCTACCAAATGGTTCCAGTTATACTCCTGGAAGTTAATTTCCCTTAGCTCTTAGTTTCTCAAGGTAGAACGACTAAGCTAACGCATATTAGGAAAACTAGTACTTGATACTGTTCAAGCGGATTTTCCCGAGGTTTACGTATATTATATTACATCTTCCGTTTAAATGTAGTCTTTGTAGTAGACCTAACAAGTTACATGACTCACCCTGAGGTCCATCCCGTTAATTCAGTAAAAAAGTAACCAAGATTGTAAGACAACCACAGATAAACGAAGCAGGACAGAATGTGAAGCAATGAAGGAACAAGATAAACAAACTAGACAAAAAACTTGTTGTTTCTTCGTACAAGTTGCAATTTAGTCAAGATGGATTCTAGACGTAGAAGTACCTATACGGTTTGGTGTATCTATGTAATCTGTTGTTGACTTGTATGATCCTTGCAACACTACACTGTGAACCTGATTAGAGTTCCTTTAAGAGATTCAAATCTTTGCTAGCCGGTTGAAATTTTAGGTACGATCTGGTGCTATAAAGGTGAAAGTAGGAAATGAGGTCTTGTGTTGTGCGCAAAGTTTGTTTTACTCCGCAAACAATCACCTATGAATGAAATGTTTTCCTTAGAAAAGAAATAAGTTATGAGCCCATTAGAAGTTACTGTTGTGTTAGCTCTTGTTTTATGAAAAGAGTAAACACTCTGATTTATACAAACGAAAAAAAAGAAAAAAACCTTATCTTATGAACTCGGGGTCGTTCTCCTTGAGCTATTGGGGTCCAATAAAAGTATGTAAATTGACTGCGTATGATTAATTCTGATTTCAAAGGAAGAAGAGTGTGAAATGTTAGGGTCAGGGTAGGTACTTTTCATGCCTAAGACTAAGGATACTTCTGAAGTTTTTACAGAAATGCCCCTTTATCAACTAGAGAAAGATAATTTATTTGCTCGATCACCATTTCTGTCTGTCTGTGTCTCAACACAATATAAATATAGAGCTCTGACATTTCGCATAAGTATGGAAAAGAACTTTAGCACTTTCTTCGGTGCAAGGTGTGGGACTTAATCTCCCCTATCTGGACATTACGGAAATTAAAAGTTTAGTTAAAGGCCCTGACCACGAAGTGCTGACCCTTTTCCTCATGCAAATGACCCTTGTTCTTCGCGCATGTTCCGATGCTCTATGTAGTACAGTTCCTATTAATCATTTATTTATCACACCATTTTTAATTCAACCAGAGAATGGTACATGAAGTGTCGCGTTTGATGTACACAGGCAAAAGCCACAGATTTCACCCATACTGTTTTTTCGTTTTCCATATGATGAAAGACACACATATGAATAATATATTTTGAATAGAAAACTCACCACTAGAAAATCGCATGCTACTTGTAAATTAACTCAACTTGTTCACGAAAAGAATGACCAGCTATGTCAACGAAATATGTTAGCATTTCGTCTCTAAAAAATTACCACTTGAGAATTCAATAGCATTTAGTAGGAAGTGCAGTACTTGCCTCTTGCATTTTGTGTAATTCTTATATCGGCAAAAACATTGAATCACTTGGACTTCATTATAGGAAACCTGTGACCATAAATTCACCCATCAGGAAACAATTTCAGTAGCCTGTAACAAGCACTATTTAATGTTATGAAACATGTAAAAATTTAATCAATCACCTTTTTTCACTTCACAATTAAATACATGAAATACAGATGCATAGTTTATTTACAGTGTAAACGTACTCGAACGACACTGCAAATGGACCGCTGGGAGTTTGAAATGCTTCTGCTTTGGAAAAACGAGATTCTGAATTGTGTAGTTTTGGCCAAAAAACGTTACCTCCTTTGAAAGAAGTTGAAATGGCAAAAACTACAAAAATGCTCATATTCTTAGTCGGAGAGAATCAGTCTGCTTACATTTCTGCATACATTTATTATCGCTAAGGACTTACTACTTTTCTATCCTGACTAAAGTAGACCAAAAGGTTGTTGCGCGAAATTATATTTTCAGGATGACTGTGTACTTGGTTGCTCCATTTATTTTCTGAAGAGAAAATGTAGTTTTCGCTTGAGAAAATAGACAAAGCAAAAGTGGATAATAGTTTCCTTGTTTTATTATTTCTAGGTACAAGGATAATTATTGGTGGAACAAATGGATGAAACTTGTGGGAACACAGGCTGGTCAAAATATATCATGTGGACACACATTTATTGTGAATTGAAAAGCGAATCAAAGGTGCGTCGGTTGATTGATGAGAGGCAGTGACACAAGACAAACAATGGACGCCTTTGATCAGTAGTCCGTAAAAGAGCAACTTTTTTTTTGTGTACGTGAAAGTGATACTATTGTAGAACACTAGAGAGTTAGAACGTTTTTCAAAGCAGCATTGCCTTCACTCCACAAGACCCACTGGGAGAAGATAAAAAACACTCGCAAAAATAGAAGGTTTTGGATTTCACGTGTTTTCGTCTTGTGTGCAGCAACAAAAAGAAGGAAAAACTTGCTTCAATACACAAACATGAAGGGAGACCTGCTTCTGCTCTTTGCCCTTCTTGCGAACTGGGGTGAGTTATGTTATCGAAGATATGTATATCGTTAAGTATTCATTGTTTTATTGGTCTAACCTTCACAAATCTATCTTTTAGTGCATAAAAGTAAGGTGAATAAAACAAACTTCTTTCAACTTTGTTTCAAACAAACGTGGTGCATTGTAAATTACAGCTATAATTAGCATAGCATAAGTGCATATAATCTAATATATATTGATACATTTGATCATGTGCAATCCCTTGACCGATTCAACAATATTATGATCATTTATTCACAATAATTTATGATATTTTTGCAATCTGGTAAAGGTGAATAGGGATGAAGTGATGATGCGTCGCGTACGAGACATTTGGCATGTGAGTATTAAAAGACTTGAGTAATGTCCATATATAGAAAGTAACATATGCGGATTTCAGTCGCATTGCAGACTCTTCTGCTGGAACAGAAGTAGTCCAACGATAATCGTCTGCGTGTCCAACGATAAACTGTAATAAAATCATAAAAAAATTGTTGATACATGTAGATTTATCCAGCTACTTTAGTACTAGGTTTAAAATATGTTATCATAATAATGAAGATTGATGGTAGCATTATAACAGCGGAAGAGTGTGTGACGACGCATTAAAATGATTGATAGGAATTCTTTATTAAATATAAAATAAAATTCAAGGTATAAAATTGTCACCCCTAATCTCTGCTAAACCGCATTTTCATCATCCATTTTTACTTTTCATTGTCACGTACGTATACACGTAGCTTCGATTTGGTAGTGTAACTGATAGCTCGGAATTCAGTCCAAAATTATGCAGCAGATTCATAACATTCATTCAGATGGCTTCTCAAAACGTATTGTTTATAGCTTGATAATTTTTGCAAGCGTCTGAGAAAATGTAGAAAAATGAGATGTATGCTGGTGTTCTGAATATGATATTAATGCAATAAAAATAGCAGCACACGTGTCTTCGTAATCCATTCGACTTATAAAAAATCTAGGAGAAAATTCTTATTTTTTTATTTTTGGGCATCCTGCTGTTCGTAATATTTATAATAATAATGTTTTAACACAGGACAGGTTTTTTAATGCTCTTTGAGCTTGTGATCTTTTAACACAAACAGTGACAACGGCACTGGAGAAAGGAAAAATGAGCAGGCGAGAGGAGAAACCACAGAAAAACTTTCCTAAAAGACGAGGAAAGAAATGACAAAATATTATTGAAAGAGACGCCGCTACGATACGCATCTCAAATATGATATTACTGCTCGTTTATCATAATCTAAAAGATTGGGAGGGACTTTTATTCCAGTTTATGACAAAATCGATGCTTTATAACGGTTATAATATCTTTATACCATCAGCACCAGCTAGCAAACATTATCCGCTATTTTCACCACTCTTTGGTGCGGAGAAGAACTACCGCAAAACAACATGAGTCGGTAATTTTGGTAATACGGGAATCTTAAGGATGTTTTATAAAAAAAAACACGCCAATTTCTTCGACCAACTACATAAAAAAAACAGCTTTTTCTATGGCTCAATCTATGCATGATCGTATTATGATGATGATCACGAAGGGATCGAGGCTGGTGTCCCTCCATTACGTACAATCTTAAGATTTTCCTTCAATAAATGTCGTATTAAGTATAATCGTCCAAAACCGAGCTTTCATCATCCATTTTCTCATAAAAACCGCTAGTAACAGTTGTTGACGTTGCAATGCTGTGCATACTTTGTACTGAGTATTTTGCTTGGAATATTTTTATTCTGTAATGGGCTAGAATTGTGAAGGAATGTAGTACTTATAAGGGAATATTATAATGTATTCAGCATTAAGTCTTCCTTTAGCTTTCCGGTTGTGTTCTCAGATCTATATGTTCACGATTTCCATTTTAAAAATTCTAGGAGTAATTTCTCTCTCCCTCTGTAGTTTCCGTTTGAGCGAAAAACACTTCGTTGGCTGTAAAACGCCATATGCTTTCAGCCTAGAATTGAAAAAGTGTTCTTATGTGTATGAAGGTATGATAAAGCGATAAAAAGGATTCATTACAACGGAAAAACAACTTAACCGACTTCTTTCCGCTCAAGATGAGTAGTTATACTAGCTGGTAGCATTCAACCCAACGATAGGCTTTGCAACATCGTCTATTCTGGACTTGCCAGGACACTACACTGAGGAGGAGGAAAAAATGCTAATATTTTTTATGGTATTGTCTTATGAGGATTACGCTTATACATGCCGACGCAATTTCATGAAACATGCTTCGCAAGTCTTATGTTTATCGATCTTTTTGTCGTACACAAAAAAGAGTAAAAGTGAAATTGACCTACTTTATCGGTAAAATATTTATTTTTGAATTGGTAAACGTAAAAAAACATTTTTTTCATACCGCTTATCTTATGTACTGCATTAGCATTCGTAAAAAAACTAACGCAGTTCCTGTGTTTTATAAATTTTTTTTTTGAAAATTCAGTATTTCGGTTTCCCTTTAGTTGGTAGTTGGTATTGTTGTGAAATCCTGTGTTCACTAGTAAAGGTATGCCGCAGAGGAAAGTGAAAACAACCTTCGGGGAATTCCTCTTTTCCTTTCTTTTTAGGCACTTCGAAGAGGACTATCGATCCCTCTCTTTGATTTTATTTAATCTCTGCTACTCATCGAAAACGTGAGAGCGCAGTAAGGAATACGATACAGAGGGATTTCCCGTACTTTCTTTGTTATAACAATAAAATAGCAAAATTTACTGCACCCCAGGTTTCTCATATTTTGATCAGTATTTTTGCTACCTATGTTTGTTGTTAATTGAGTTAGCCTATTTATTTAAGCTCTGAAAACAACGACTACTACAGTTATGTTAATATGGAACCGTTCGGTTAAGTTTTCACATTGTTTTACTGCGTACTTTCTAATATGAATACATTTAAATATGACATCGTAGAGAAAATTTGTTATTCATTCCAATCTGAAATATCAAACCTTTGAATTAAAAAGATTTCGAGAAATTCCGATGTATCTTCAAGAGTAGAAGCTTCTATGATGGCGCAATAAATTAATGCGAATCAGCAATTGAACGTATAATGTAAAAAGGAAATGTCATTACGTACAATCATGTATTATTTTTTAAGAGGACACTACAATCACTTCTCTCTTTGTGCCGATTTGGTAGGCACTGGTGGCAGAACGAGACTGTTGTGGTGGCGGTGATGTGCTGTGTACCTCAGAGTATTAGGCAACCGGTGTCTCCTCATCGTCATCACATCACTATCGCGTTTGCCTTGGTTGGATACAAGATACCATAATTGTTTTTAGCTTTCCTAAATGGCTATAGGCACCAAGCTATGAGCACTCGATAAGTGCAAATATAGGTCTTTTGATATTACTTTGCTACTTTTGCTGCAGATATGTGGAGCAATCATCATGAATTCTCTTTGCGTTGACTCAACTACTTTATTCGTGACGGCGGCAGTATAGGTATGGATTAATACGAAAGTGTAAACGTTATTGCGCTTAACACATTCCTCTGTATCGTTCGGCAATCTTTTTAAGGGTTTTGGTATAGGGAAAAGGGACACATTTCGTTAAACCTGTTACCATAATTTGATGTGATACAATTTTGCGAGCGGAAATAGGTAGGCCAACCAACCACTACGTTATTTGACTTTTTCGGGCGAAAGAAAGAACCGCACTAGTGGTGTGGTGGAAACTACGCTAGTGTCGCTTCGTCGTTTCAACTACCGTCATTGTAATAGAGGTAAATGGGTTGCCGTAAAAAGTGGCATAATGGTGTATAAACTAAGCCCTAATGGCCGTAAGAGGTTGCTGATTTCTCTTTAGTTTTGTGAGTACTTTCTATCTACTTTCACTTTTTTCTGCCATGTGTTCCAGCCAAACACTTGCTCGTATAGACGCCATGCATGAATGAGTGAATGAATGAAAGTTTCCCGACACAAAAAATAGAGGAAAAGGAAGAGTGAGAAAAGCAAGTTGTGAAATTTCGAGCAAGTGATGAACAAGAATCATTATCATCATCACAACTCTTCCCTTCAGCATCATCACGAGTATGGGATTGTCGACATGATCTTCATCATCATCACAGGAGGAAAAGGTTGTTGGGGAAAGGAAGAGAGAGGAAAAAAACAGCCACTAACTATGAGCAGCATTTCGTCGATTGTGTAACGATAGTATGGTGAAGTGTTGTAGACTAGTCATGTCAAGTCAAGTGAGTGAAAGTGCAAAAAGCGGTTCATTTTCAATAAAGTGTACCAAAAGTACTCATATGCGTACCTCTTTTCAACTTCTGCCTTACCACTTTGGGTATAGTAGCTCCAGGAACAACTTCAGTTTTTTTCTCTGGCCCACTTCAATACCCCTTATTTCTTAGTTGAAGTTCCTCTTTTGCTTCAGATTTCATAGAAAGAAACTGACATTTTGCCTAACTCCTCAACTTCAAGGCTTCATCTAAACGTTGTATTAAAACCAAAGAGGTGTAGATACGTACGTGTGTTGTTATCGTTCGGTACTTGTAGCTTGATTCGCCCGCAGATAAAACTATGCAGTTGCGTAAAAGATAAAACTTAGGTAGAGTTGTTGCAATGGGGAAAGTTTTCGTATAACCTTTATTAAATACTGGATGTAAGCGGAACCTTTTTTAAGAGAAAATCTAGACAGCATGATGAGAGGGTGGAGGAGAAGAGAAATGGTTGTGACACAGTCAGCGGAATGCACTAACGCTTTATTTGTACAATATGTTAAGAGAATGAACTCCGTTTACTTTCAGTGGTACAGAAAACAACGCCACGGAACATATGGCTGTCATCGTCATTTATTTCTCCTTCGAGAACCGCTAATAAACCCCAAAGCGGAGGTTAGACAAGCCACAAGTTAAAAGCCTTTTACTGCCGTCGTTTATCTCTTAATATGTGCATGTCTTCGTGTTTAAGAGCATAGAGCTATGTGAACCATTTGATTGTCAGACATTTGTGGAACATTGTATCGTTTGCATTACTCCTGTCATTAGGACTAACAAGAAGTTGACTGTAAGTACACGCAGTGATGAAAACGGTTCTGCTAACTGTGACTTTGTATGGAACATAAAATACACTGGCTTTGGTTAAGAGTGTTTGTGAGGGCTGGCTTAAAACCGCTCTGATGTTTGCGCTAATTTTCAAGTTCATTGAACAACACGACATTTATTAGGATATTATCATCGCCTCAAAGTTCTTTGCATAGGATGTTTGGTTGAAGAACATTGTGATATACATACATGGTAATTACGTACTATCAATACTATAGTAAATAGAAAAAAGGCTAAATACCTTGCTCCTTTTAAAATAAGGGACTTGATAATCAAATTCTGTTTTTTCAGCGTAGTGCATATCGGACATGGACCAAGTATGTTTTTGTTAAGCAAGTAAGCAAGTACCACGACCCCGGACTTGAACACAAGATAAAATAAAAGTTTCTCGATTCTGTTTGCAAGATTCTTACTCCTGGCCGAGGCAAAGGAAGATTCTATTTTTTTTATGTTATTCTATAGGGATTAGTTTAGTACTTTTCTCCACAGTTTCCCAAAAAAATCCAAGCTTTTTGTCGGCCTCGCATGTAACACTTTAAAAAAAGAAGCGTAGTTTTCTATCCCTGACCCCAGTGCACTGTGCTGATCTGTGTGCGGTCCAATTTTCCAAGCTCTCAACCATGGTCATTCATTATGACACTACATCAGTGACAGGGTGGTGAAAGCGAATGAGAATTCTCTTGTGAGTAAACTCGCCTTCGCATTTCTCTCCATTCGTATCTTCGTTAGTTCTCCTACTTTTTTCAAGAAGGACGGCCGGAAGGGAAATGGTTTGCGATAAAAGTCATCCCTTTTTGGCCAAATATGTTATGTAATTTATCGAGCGTATTTGCCCCATTCCGTCCACTTCTCTTTACGTTCACTACTAATTTTGGTTGCTCACAGACTTACTGTATATTTAAAAGCTAAAGGCCAGTCTGTTTTCATAATCATAGCAGTATATACACCTAATACAAAATTGAAACTGAGTTTTCATGAGCTCTGCAATTCTTTAGTGTAATACATCATTCTATAAATAGCACCATGTAGAGAGGTACATCAACGCATAAGACTATTTTGATGCGTAGTCTCTCATCATGAGTGGTTACAAAATATAGGATTCGTATTTAACATAATGAAGACCTGTTTGCTACGGTTCACTGTAGCAATATCCACTTTATTACTAAAGGATAGGACCACGAAAATACAATACGACATATTATATCCGATAAAAGTAATTTTCTCTAATGTGGGAAAATCCATTTGTCCTAAAAAAGATACCTCTCCTGCCTAGTTACAAAGTAGAGATGGGAAAAAGAAACTCATACATACACTTCGAAAGTTTGTCTATGCTTCCGCTTC
>VICI01000727.1:9827-31394 GCA_019593645.1 Akabosia matsudoensis
CTCATTGTAAAGTTTACTGCTCCAAACCGGTAGTTTGGATTTTACACGGACAGGTGCTACTAGTTGTCTCATTGTAAAGTTTACTGATCCAAACCGGTTGTTTGGATTTTACTTAGAGACGTTTAAGGATTTGATTTTGTAAAGTGTACCACTACAAAGTATTTATTTAAATTTTATTCAATTGGAAGCTAGACTTTTAGACGCGATAAAAATTACTGCTCTCTTTAGACATAAAACGTGAAGTTGACTCAGTCGAACGACCGTGCAATGCAGATGTTATGATTCCAGTCTCTTTCCTAAGGCATATACTACTGGATGATTCGAGGGCTGGTTTTGTAGAGCTAGTACGAAAGAAGGAAACAGTTGCTGGGTTAGGTTAAATCCAAAGCGCGAGTTTACCAGTCCAAAATTTGGACGCCTCGACGTGTACTGTGACAGGCTAAATCGTTTAAATTCGTAGTTTTGGCTTGATTTTGATCATTTTTGAGTTAAGTCGGCCAGGGGTATAAATAGCGGAGCATTCTACAGATAAAATTTAGTCGCTTCCCAGCAGTCAACTTGGATGGTGTTCTTCCCAGCAGCGGCAGCAGTGAGCTTTAAGGAATTTTATTATACCAGTTTGTTGTCAGTGCATTGAAAAATACGACTAATAGGAAAGTGTTTCTTCCATTGATACATCCAAAGTTTACTTGTCCAAATTCGTGTTTTGGATTTTACGAGCAACCCGTACAAGTGGCTTTAAAAGCACTCAAGGCAGAGAGGAGGAAAAGTTAGGGAGAGCAGGAACTACTACACGGTAAGCAAAGTATAAAATCAAATGCTGACAGCGGCCGAGGTAGTATTTAAAGTATAGTATGTATAGTTGTAGCCAGAGTTGTAGTGTTGACGTTGGAAGGCGATCTTTTCATATTTCTATTCCACAGTCCAAAATCCAAACTCACGTTTATCAAGTGTAAACTTTGGACTCTCCGCAAAGGTTCACAAAAGATTTTTCAATATGTTAGTTTCAGTGCCAGTTTTAATCCAAATTTTACCGATCCAAAGTGCTGCTTTGGATTTTGGATAGTTCATACACTTTAGGCAGCAAGAACAAGTTTCGCAGTGATCAGTGTGTGTTAAGTCCAAACCAGCGTTTAACAAGTGTAAACTTTTGACTTGTAATAAGGGGAAGGGTGTTTATGGAACAAAATAGTCGTAGTGGCTTTAGTCATCCAAAGTTTACAGCTCCAAAGTGCGGCTTTGGATTTTGGATAGTTATGTTCGGTGTAGACAGAGTTACCCTGAAGAAAATTTATTTTTTATGATTAGGGAGGGAGTAGGTTGTAAAATCCAAACCATTGATTTACAAGGGTAAATTTTGGACTCTTAGCAAGGTTGTTTCTGAAACTAAGTAGTTGCGGTGGCTTCTGGCATCCAAAATTTACAGCTCCAAAGCGTGGTTTTGGATTTTGGATAGTTTATCCTCTAAAGGCAATGTTTATTCAGGATAATTTTAAAGGATACTAGGATAAGAGTTTGTGTTGGTTAACTATTAGCTGGGAGGTATAAATCAATCCAAAATTAACAGATCCAAACCACCGATTTGGATTTTACGAAGCACATTAATTTGTTCTAGCTAATTTTCACAATGATTTTTTTGTTTTACATTTAGGCTACGACTAAGCAGACGTTCTTGACAGCGTGGGAGTTGGCTAAAGCCTTCACAAATATGTCAGGTATGAATTGGGACTGGAGTCTATCAAAATACGCATGGTACAAAATTTACAAGTAGTGACACCGCATTTCTGATATTGCTTGTCTTGTAGAAAAACGTGGTGATAGTGGGAGTGTCAAGGCGGACGCAGTCCCAGAGAAACCGAATGGAAAAAAACAGGCTACTGGGGAGGTAAAGTTGGTTGAGAGCCTCGCGTTTGCCAAGGCAATTGGTGCAGATATTGAGGAGCCAAGTCAAGGTAAAAGTTTCCGAACTCATATACAGTATTGAAGTAGATTTGATTATCATGCCAAAGAAATATTAACGGACTTGTGATTTTTTACAGCTTCTGGAGTAATGACACCGGTGATTGCTTTAAAGGATGGAGGTAACTTGTCATGTTTTAGAATAATACTTCCGAGTCGTATTAACATGTCGCATTCGTATTTGCAGTGTACACGGCCAGTTTTCAGGCAGGTCCGTCGACCAGCAAGCTGCCAGTCCAGAAGAAGGCAAGGCAAAGCAAAGCAAAGGCCAAGGAACCAAAAGGAAATGTTGAAGAAAGACTTTGAAACTGGTACAAACTTATAGAAATGTTAACTGTTACTGATAGGGACTACATCAACTTTATGTGTGAACTTTACTTTTTTTGCAGAGGATTTGGGGGGCATTGTGAAGATGGCTGGCCTGACAAATGAAGATGGTTAGTGTCACTTGCTTAACTATTCACTTCGTATATTTAGCCTCCGATTCGTTAATGGAGAACATGTTGTTTTATTACAGTTTATGGGAAGCGGAGGAATGATGCATTGGATAAACCAGTTCCTGCAAAAAGGGCTCGATTAGCCATTATGATGGAAAACTTGAGACCTGACGACAACAAAGACACACCAAAGTGTTTGGACCTAGATTTTCACCCATATGATTCATTGAATGCAGAGCAGCGTATGGCAAGACCACCCGAGGCCGATGAGGAGACATATGGTGCGCTTGTTGACAAATTGCTGGAGCCTTACTCCATTGACAAGACTAAAGTCTATCAGACCTACCGCATAGGACGAATCACCCGTCTTTGTTCCGAAATCGCGTTTCACGAGCAACAGCTGAAGGATGATAGGGAGGAGCTCTGGTACCGAGTGGTTGAAGAAAAACGAGCGGCACGTAAACTTCAGATAATGGATCCATTAGAAAGATCCATTGAGAAATTGAAGAACATTACGAAAGATGAGAAAATGGCCGAGGAGCTTGCTGTCAAGATGATAAATTTGGTGTGTGATGATCTAACCGGTCCTGGCTTCAAACCACGCACATGGCGAGACAAGTACATGGCTGCCAGGAGAGGTAAATTTTTACTTGATGCTAAATGAACGCTATTTCTATTACTGACCTATGATATTTTCGCTGTATTCTGCAGAACTCAATGCTTTTGGAAAGGACAGTGAAGATGGAAGGTTTTCGTATGTTGAAAACGAGGAGATTGAAGCCGAAGTCAGGGCTTTACAACGCAAGCAGCGTAACGTTTCTGGCCGAGGAAGAGGTCGTGGGAGGGGAAGAGGTGCTGTAAGAGGAAATGCTGTAGGAGCCGGAAGAGGACGGGGACGAGGAAAACTCTCCTGTGGAGACAGAGCCAAGCTTAAAATGGAGCGGTATATCCAGCAAACGGAACCGACCACTGTGAATATTGGAACTCTTGAGGGTGAGCTCTTTCCCAAAATTCACCACCGGCCGAAAGGCTACCCACACCCCAGTACATTCCCACGCTGGCTAAAAAAGATTTGTCTCGAAAAATACCCAGAAACCTTTGCTAAATATTTTTGGCCCGCAAAATGGGGCGCTTCTCAAGTAGATGCTGTCGAGAGTGCAGAGAAAGCCTATCAACACCGCAAGGAGCTGGAAAAACGTAGATTTGAGGAGGAAAGGCAAAAGGACGAGTTGAAAAAGTCTCAGCCACGTAAAAAACGAGTTGCCAGGAGGAAGAACTCGGTTGACAAAGAAGCTAAGGCCATCGAGGCACTTCTTGGTAATCCCGATTCATGCGATGAAGCAGTTGTTCCGAAGACATGCGCAAGCATGCCACAATTGTCACAATTGTCAGGTAACTGAAATCATTATCATCAGTTTTAGAGTATTTTGTTGGGTGGACATAGCTTGAAGTTTGTTTTCGTTTCACTATCACAGACTCAGAGAAAGAAGATGACGCTGTTTCTAAGGAAATGAATACTGCTGTTAAGCCGGGTACAACACGACGACCTCAAAGCGACACTGACGACGACTATGATACGCCCTTGTTGACTAACCAGAACTGTAACCAGTACCAGCTTCAACTTGTTGAGGAAACGCGTGGGCAGAATCAGGAGAAAGAAAAGCCTGTGAATGAGGAGAAAGAAGTGCCTGTGAATGAGGAAAAGGAAGGGGCTGCGAATGAGGGGGGAGATTTGATTTTGAGCGAGGAAGAAGAAGAAGAGGTTATGAATGAGACGGCTACTGACAAGACAGATCAAGATGAGAATGATAAGGACAAGAAGGCGGACGACGAAAATGATGCGGATAAGGGGGAGGCTCAGAAAGAGAAGGAGCATGATGACACGTCAGACGACGACGACGACGGCGGCGACGTATTGAGAATGTTTAGGGCTTCTGGTTTAAATATTTAGAGTTTGATTTGTTGTAAAATGCTTGCTTTTAGCTTTAGTTGATCATTGCAATGTTATTATTTGCAGCTTGAAAAGATTTTATCATTAAGTTGAGAAGGCCAGTTTGAAGTTTTGTTACTTTTACTAATCTTTTATTCAGAGTCCAATAAAATTTTGAAGAGTGAAAACTTTGGAAGGTTTATTGTAACGGAAGTTTTTTTTCAAATTTATTGGCACCGAAACATACAATTGAACCCTAAAATCGTAGAGTATATAAGCAGGTCGATGGAATTTGCATTTTCAGTCAAAACCTTTGCCTTGTGCTAGCATTTATCCCCGTGTCCTGGTGCTGTGAAGCGAAAAGCTTTAGTTTGAGAGAAAGTTACTTTAAGGGTGTTTGCGTGAAACGAACAACATGCGTGTACTGAAGACGAAAAAGGGCGGGCAACGTGACCCCGAGAGTGCTGGGCGTGACGTCTTAACCATCGATAAGATGCTGTCTGACGACGATTTACGCGTCGCCGTTGACTTTTGGTTTGCTCAAGATCTGATTGATTTAAACAATCTGAAGCAATGGGAAGCACTGAAGAATGAGCTGGGGGAAAAGCGGGTAAGTCGTATTCAAGTGAAAAGTTTTCCAATCCGAAATGCTAGTTTGGATAACAGGGCCTTAATGAAGAGTCGTATTTTACCAGAAAAAGACGGTTGGGGTTAAACTACTACGTAGACAATGGGTGTCTTTGGTGGACGGTCGATTGAATCGCTTATGCAGAGTAGACGGCTGTACGAAAGAAGCACTTGGTTGGAAGAAGGACATGTGTTCCGAGGAAAAGTTTGGCGTGTTGACATTACGTCTGCGAAACTTGTGTTCCAAGCGACAGAAAGAGTTGGGTGCTAAATTTCTTCGCGATGATCTTCCTGGTTTGATTAAAACAAATGTTGTTGCTGCAAAGACACCAGCTGTTGTTGACCTAGAGGAAATTTCATCATCACCAGCATCCAGTGGTTCGACTGACTCTGATGTGGTACTTCTTAAAGAACTGCCCATGAAGCGGGATTTCGGTTATTCAGATACAGGAGGGGGTACTATCAAGCGCTTGAAAACAGAGGCGGATCGACATGTATTGAATGTAAGACCTCAGTTTATGTTCTTAAAATCATAAGTAACAGGAGAAAACAATGCGTATTCATCTGCTTTTATTGTATAGTTTACCGTCTCTACGCCATTGGTGTTTGGCAACAGCTTACCAGGAGCGCCCTCTTGCGATGTGTTTGGATGGAAGCTTCCGATGCCCATGTTTGCCGGTTTGAAATTTCACGTGCTGAGAAAGAGTGGAAATTGGAGAGATGGATCAGGCTGCATTGGCTCACGAGTACTTTATTACGGTAAGTTAGGTCAACAGTTTCAGACCGTTCCCTTAAAACATGAATAATTGACAAATGTTTTTTAACAGGCATACGGAGGGAAAATTTTACGAAATGAGTACGAGATAACGCGCGACACACTAGTAATCAAAGCTCAGGATGAGGCCTATAACCGATCCCGATTCCTGCAGTTTCCATGTCACATTTTGGAGCCAGACTGCATATATGAACTCGTGAGAAACCTTGAATTCAGGAAGAAAGGAAAAGTGCCCAGAAAAGCATTCAACAGTAGCCAATACATTGTCATGGAGAATCTCAGCGACTGTGAGGAATGGAATTGTGGTGCAGATGATGATGATGAGGACAGTAATGGTGATGACGAGCAAGAAGAAGGAGATGCCGAGGAACACAAAGAGGATGGACAGAAAAATGTGGAGGATGGAGAGAAACGAGAGGCAGATGTAGATGAACACGAAGGGGATGAAGAGAAACGCGAGGCTGATGGAGGAGAATCGAGAGGCGGATGGAGAAAAACGAGAGGCGGATGGAGAGAAACGAGAGGAGGATGGAAATCAGGAGGAAAATGGTGAAAAGATAGCAGATGAAGACAATGAACAAGGAAAGCACCCAGAAAAGGAAAGATATGAGGGACAGAATGTACTGGAAGAAACTTGTGAGGAAGAAGGCCGCCTTGTGATTGATGAGACGAAAAAATCCAGCTCCTCAACTCAAGCTGAAAATTATAAGGAAATGTTGATAAAAGGCACTGTGCCGGAGGACCAAATCGAAATGTTCACTCGATTGATTTATCTGACCACTCGTATGGATTATTTCGATAAACAAATGGTGGATAAGGCGGAAGGTGTTGCTCGCGCACAGCGAAATCAACAAGACATTGCAAGAGAGAAGCAACGGACGGAAGAGCGAGTCAAATACTGGGTGCTGAACTTGTTGATTTTTCAGCTGGTACCGAGGGCTATGAAAGAAAACATGAATATTAAGCGTTTTCAAGAACTTGTTGCTGAAGAATACGTAAGTTTCCTAACTTTTCAAATGTAAACCTGAACAGTAGTTTAATATTTCTTTTGCATTTTGGTTCTAGAATCAACGGTACACAAACGAGATCGGAATTGACATCGTCAGTGCTAGAGTCAACGACTTGCGATTGAATGCAGTAAACGTTTACGAAGCTTTGGGCAAATGTAATGCCCGGATAACTCGGGGTCAACTTCAAGATTTATTTACAATTATTGGCAAAAATTGAAAAGTATTCAGTGTAAATTCTGTTCTGGCAATTGCCCTTAAATATATTCCTTTGTTATGCTACCATTATTACAATCATTACTGAGTAACGAGGGAATTTTTTGTTGAAAATAAAAATGGAACTAATTTGAACACTTGTTGTACTCTCAAGGCTGATATGCCTGAAAACAGACTATTACTGAGTAACGAGGGAATTTTTTGTTGAAAATAAAAATGGAACTAATTTGAACACTTGTTGTACTCTCAAGGCTGATATGCCTGAAAACAGATTATTAAGCGTAAAAAGGATCCATCTTGCGTAAACAAAACACAACAAACAATGGATATAAAATTAATTGCATGGAAAATTGCATCATGCAAGCACAATGTCAGGGCGTGCTGGGCTGCATCTGATAGTCAACGCCTTCCCTGGCATATCAATAGTGTAATAGCGTGACTAATCAAAGTAATCAAAAGTCTAGCGGGACTGGCTCTAGCGAATGTTGGTTCTCCCGTATCCCGATTCTCTCATGTACTGGTTCACGTAGGCATACGTTACCCATCCACGTTTACACGTCAACGGTCTCCCGTCCTGCCTGGTGTAACAACAGGTAGTTGAAGTGTAAAGTAGAGCCGAATGGCTAGTATCATGTAGTTTTCCTCCTTGCCGCTTATCTTATCTTTAGTTCAATAATAAAATAGGAGCCGAACAGCTCAGTTCTATTTCTAGCATTGCTCCTCTTTGCCTTGATCATTGGTATCTAAGATAGCGATCCGTTGCACAGACGACTGCCGCCCCACAGTAGCACCCGCTTAGGTGGCAGCCGCACGGTTACCCCAAGCAAAAGCTTTACACTGACGATCCCCGACAAGTGACTCGTTCCCATTGGTTCTCTAATGAGATAAGAGAAGCTTCTCCTAAGAGATAAGAAAAAAGAGCGTCTCTTTTTTTCTCTCGCTCCGTTTTCGCCAAGAGCTTGCCGTACGGTTACCCCAAGCAAAAGCTTTACATAGTTCTTTTACTTTCAGTAGAGTAAGGAGGAAGGTCCACGAGTGTTTAGCACAGGTTGTTTTATTTCCCAACGTTTCGACTTAAATTCTTCAGTCGTTTTCAAGGGCAACAATTGAGAAAATTTACAAAAAGCGTGGGTTTACAAAGTTGTTAAATTTGTTATTTGAAAATTATTATTATTATGTGGCTGTTTCCTTAGAGCGTGTATACAATAGGTGAACTTTGTTCGCTTAGGTTTGTGCGGTAAAATCCAAACTGTGGCTTTGGATGTCCAAACTTTGGAGTTGGAGGATGAGTTTGAGCTTTGTCTGTACCACACAGAAAAACGCAACTCTGGTCGAGGGTATATAAGGCGGACCTTCTTTTTTGTGTGTTCAGTTCATCGCGGACTTCTCGAGTAGTCACATCTCATCGGTGTTACAGTCAAGTGCAAAGTCTTTGTGAAGAAATTGTTAAGCATGGCAGCAAGTTCAAAAACGAGTGTTGGTGTGGTGGCATGGAGGCCTACAGGAGTTGACCTTTGGAATCCTGAATGGGATTATGTTGCTGAAAAGTCGCCTGTCTTCTCAAAGTACAAGCCAAGGAATGGTAAGTTTGTTATAAGTTTTTGTTATTTGGTAGAGCCTTCATCAATCCAAACTTTACCAATCCAAAGTGCCTCTTTGGATTTTGGACACTGAGGACGATTCAAAGCCAGGTTGAAAGCCTGTGAAGTTAGGATTAGTTAGATTTCATGTGAGATAGCCTTAGATATAAGTAAACGAACGGCCTATCGGTATCCAAATTTTACAACTGTTAAGTGGCGCTTTGGATGTTGGAAACTCAGCCAACTTGGACTGAGGCGTTATAAGGCAACTGTTGTGATGAAACAGAAATAATCCAAAGGCAGTTTTAACACGTGTAAAGTTAGAATTAGTCAGACTTCATTTAAGATGGCCTTAGATGAGTAAAAGTACAGCCTTTCCTTATCCAAATTTTACAACTGTTAAGCGCCTCTTTGGAGTTTGGATACTCATCTTACTTGCATTGAGGTTTGCTTTAGGAAGTAAGTAATAGTGTTCGCCAGGTTAAATCCAAAGTCACGCTTAACATGTGTTAAGTTTGGACTGTTAAGAGAAGAGCCAACTGGAGCCTGCTCATGTCCAAAATTAACAGTTGTTAAGTGTCTCTTTGGATTTTGGAGTAACACGTAACCGATGTCAAAGGAAGTTGAGTTGGTTTGTTATCTTTCAAGCTTTGAGTTTTACATATTCTTGCTTGAAAATAGTGTTTGTCAGTCTGCTTTGAAATGATACATACTTAGAATGCCAGGATGGCGTGTCAACCTTTGAGTTTTACAAAATGTTGCTTGAAAAGGAAGCCACTAGGACCCGTAAGAGTCCGAACTTTACCGATCCAAATCACGGCTTCGGATTTTGGAAAGTATTTACTTTGATTGCCTGAAAGCCTAAATGAAAAATGCGTAATTGGTTTTGCTTTTAGCTACTGGAACGGACGAGCACACATTGCATCTTGTAGAAGGAACTGGCCTTGCAAGTGTGACTCCACCCGACTTAACCTATCGACTAAAGATGAAGGAAAAATACTACACCCCTGGCAAGAATGGAGAAGCCTATCTTTCTCGTGCGCAAGTAGAAGCAATAATCTACGCCCAGCAGTCTTTTCAACAATGGTTCACCAACAGTAGTGGAGACAGAGTCCGACGAGGTTTTTACTTGGGTATGGTAAATACGAATTTGAATTTTTTTTAACAAAAACAGCTGAAATATACGCGTTTTCTTCACGTATTTCTTTAGGAGATGGAACGGGAGTAGGCAAGACAAGAACGCTGGCTGGAATCGCCCTGGAGTGTATGCGAAATGGCTCCAACAAAGTTATCTGGTTCACGGCAAACCAAAGGCTTTTTCCTGGAGCTAAGGAGGAATTGAAGGCTCTGTACCCAGGATGGCAGATATTAGAGATATCTAATTTACCGGGTGGAGAAAATGAGGAACGTCAGCAGCTGAAACAAGTGTTGCTAGTGACGTACAACATTTTTACGACAGAGAAGCTCACCATCCTCCTGGTAGACTGGATGAAGGACTTGAAAGATCCAGTGGTACGGTTATACAAATTGACTCAAATACACATTCTGGTTGCAATTTGGTCGTTTTAACATGTTACTTTACGATGTTTCAAGCTTTTTTACGATGAAGCACATTACGGCAAGGCCGCTTACAGTCCAGTTAACAAGTCCAAACGAGGAATAGCCATGGTGTACCTGCAGCAACTGGTTCCATCAGCGCAAGTTGTTTATTCAACTGCCACTGGTGCATCGGAAATTACTCATCTCCTCCCATACAATCGTCTTGGACTTTGGGGACGTGACATGCCTTATGGAACACGGAAGGAATTCAAGAAAAAAATGGTTGACAAGTAAGAAAATGGTCGCCCTTTACGAAAATTTATCAAAGCATAACAGGAAAATAAAGCTTATTCTTCTGTTCCAGGGGCGTTGGTGCTTTTGAGATTCTTTCCATGGAAATGAAGATGAGTGGCCGCTTTGTTTCACGTCATATTAGTTTCGAAGACGTGGATGTGGAAGCTCTGACAGTCAATCATGACAAGTACTTTGCTCTTGTGTACAAGCGAATGTCTGAAATGGTAAGGAAATCAAATTGACGTTATGGAAAAGTCTTTGATTATTAAATTCACAAAGTTTTCTGTTTCTTTTTGTAGTTTACACTTGTCTGTCTTTACACTGCTAAACTCTGTGAAAAGCAAATTGCTGGAAAGGACAAGGAAGCTCGGAAGGCTGCGCAAAGCATTTGCAACACGAACCGGGCACAAATTTACGCTGGTTGCCAGAATTTTTTTGGTAGTGCCATCATGTCCTCGAAGGTCAAAAAGGTTGCAAAAGTTGTAAGGTTAGTCAAATGCGTTAATTGCTGCTGAAGACTTCCAGTATTGATGAACATTATTATAGAAAAACGGTTTTGTTATTAACATTTTACAGTACGGCAAAGGCAGAAGGTAACTGTGCTATTGTAGGCATTCAGCACACTGGTGCGAGCCAGTTTGACAGTTTTCTGGAGGAGGATCAATGGTCTGGTGGGATACCGTATTCCAACACGGCGTAAGTTTGGTTATCCTACTCAAGCAAAAAAAAATGCAAAAAATTCTTACTCGCAATATCTATCAACGCAGGTATATCTTGCGATCGCTTCTGCGTTATCTGGACGTGGACATTGGATGCCCAAAAACATATGTAAAGGGACAGCGGGAGCCGCTCAAAATCGGGAATTGGACAAAGTCAATGGAGAGAAAAGCGGATAGAAAGTTTAGGCCTCTTTGGACGGAGAAATTGACCCCTGGTTCAGAAACCGAAAATAAAAATGCCAAGGAACCGTTATCCTGATACAGGCTTTGAGAAATGGCCACAGAACTCTGTTGGACGATTCCTGAATGTTGCAGGTCTTGAAACGCCCAAAAACATAACTTGGAGTTTTGATGAAGTAAGCCAGTGTGTGACGCGAGATGGTTTAGCGAGACTTTACCATGAGTTGTTTGTGTTTTTGCCCATAAATCCTCTCGACGAGTTAATTTTCCGCTGTATTTCTGAAGGAGTTACCATTTCTGACGTAAGTTTTATCAGTATAATGTGTATAGTAAAATGAGAAACAGGATTTTTACTAAGCTGAAATGACGTTTGGTTAGATGACTGGCCGGGATCTAATGTATGTATGCCGACCCTACTGACGAGACCAAGTGGAATGTTGTTAAGAAGCCGAGTGTCAACGAAGCCATGGAGCAATTCAAAGATGGGACCACGGATTTGGCTATCATTTCTTCATGTTCTTCGACAGGAATATCTTTGCACTCGGACAACAAGTCCAAGAATAGGAAGAAGCGTATACACGTTACCCTGGAATATGGATGGGGCCCTGAGAACTTTCTACAACAGCTTGGGCGCTCTCACCGGTCAAACCAAGCTGTCCCCCCGAAGTATATCATTATACGTTCGGTCATCCAGGCAGAAGAGCGCTATATATCCGTGGTATCAAAGCGTTTAAAACAACTGGTAAGAAATCACCATGCAGGCGACTCCAAACTTTACACATGTAAACAGTCAGTTTACAGGATGAACTTTTATATGCTGAAATTACATTTTTCTGTCTTTTGTCAATTTAAGGGTGCTATCTGTCACGGCTCGCTAGAAGGATCGTTTTTGGTAACTGACCATTTGTCGGATGACCTATGCACTATCGCTGGTGCCAATGCCATCGATCGTGGTATCGACTTTATTGGGCAAAACCCTAGAACCTATAAGCTGATCAACTGCCTGGAAATTTCCAAAGTTAATGCACACTCTTCGACCCCAGTCTACTTCAGCAAGACAGTTGAAAAGGACATCAATCAGATCTTCAACCGTGTACTTATGTTGCCTTTGGAGATTCAAGACAAGTTTTTTGACTACGTTCGCGAGCAATTCAAATACATTGCAGAGATGTCTGAGATGCATATTCCTCTAAAAGGTAATGTTTATAATAATATGATATAATAACATATAATAATAATATGAGCCTTTCGTTTGTCTTGTAGATTTGGACTTGGAGACTCGGGACCTGAAGTACGAGGTTACATCGGAACGTGACTTGCGCATCCATGGTTGTGAGTACAAGGTTTACGGAATAAAAATCGACCGTGTGCTTCCATGGGACGAAGCAAAGAAGCTCTTAGAGTCCAACTCTGGCTGGGACATGTACCAACGGAGTGATTCCTCGTTTAACGACGTTGTTTTAGCCCGACAAAATGACAACGGTTCTTGGGCTGTCTTGTATCCATTTTGTCGTGAGCAGGTAAAAATTTGATGATTTAATGATTTAAAAAATGATGTAATGATTTAAAAAATGATTAAATGGCTTAAAATAATTTTTTTAGAAAACATTAACACATGACGCTCTTAAAGGATGGAAGAAAATGACCAGTGATGTTCTCCAACGTGAATATTGGCGATTGGCAGTTGGGAACATAACCAGAAATGCAACTTGTTGTGAAGAGGTTCGACGGTTTCGAAAATGCAGCTTGACCATTGGACCAAAGCGCAAATGCATTCACAAATGGGGTATCACTGAAATCTTTGTCGTTACAAACCCAAACTGTATGCTGCTGGATGAGTTTGACGAGAAGGAAATGTCGTTTCCACTGATTCGAGTCTTTCTAAAAATACGTGGGGTCCAAACAGCACTAACCGGCTTGTACATAGGTGACGACACTTGCAAAGTGGCCCGTATTGGAGATGTGCTCGCGAAGCTTTGGTTAGAAAACAAGGAGAAGCCAATTATGGTCGATGAGTATGATGATGAAGATGATTCGGACATGGACAACATCGATTTGAATGCGATATTTGAGATTCAAGGTAGAAGTGGCCGTAAGAAAATTTTGTTTGAGGACGACGAGTATGACAATGACTTTGAGGCGGATTACGGTGAAAGCGACGAAGAGGAGGACGATGAGAACGACGCAGATAAAGAAGAGGACATCGACGAGGAGGAAGACTCTGGTGATGGCGCATCACAAAAGGAGGATGACGAAGAAATGGGTGAATCGGCTATCGAGGACGAGGAAATCATGGCTGGAGATGACGAGGAGGATGAGGAAATGGAGGGTTAAGAGGAAGGAGCTATGGTGTTGATGAAAGTGAATAGTAAATACGATATTTGTAAAGCTTCAATATGTAATGTGTAGACTTGTTAAGATTGTGCAGAAGGAAAAGTCGAAATAAATTTTAAGCCTCATCCATACTTCCAGTCTCATTAGCAAATACACCTGATGATTTAGCATTGCCAGACTCACAACACCATGCAGAGCTATGTCAAAGCAACTTGATGTCTCTGCATATGGCTCGAGTAGCCCCATTTATTAGGAAATTCTTGTTCGTCAGTTGTGTTAAACATGCCAAGGGCTTTCGAATGAGCTATTATAAAAGACCGTACGGTTTTCCTAGTCCGAGTTACATGCTTCAGATGTTGGTCATGGTGTTTGGAGTGGAAACTTGATGTCTCTTCCTATTGCTCGAGTAGCCCCATTTATTGGGAAAATCTAATCTGTTCGGCATAAAGTACTTTTCAAGGGCTTTCGAATGAGCTATTATAAAAGACTGTACGCTTTTCCTAGTCTGAGTTACATGCATCGGAAGTTGGTCGTAAGGTATGGGGTAGGACTTTATGTCTCTGCCTATTGCTCGAGTAGCCCCATTTATTGGGAAATTCTAATCGGTTCAGTATAAAGAACTTTTCAAGGGCTTTCGAATGAGCTATTCAAAAACACTGTACGCTTTTCCTAGTCCGAGTTACATGCATCGGAAGTTGGTCATGGTGTTTGGAGTGGGAACTTGATGTCTCAGCCTATTGTTCGAGTAGCCCCATTTTTTGGGAAATTCTAATCGGTTCAGTATAAAGTACTTTTCAAGGGCTTTCGAATGAGCTATTCAAAAACACTGTACGCCTTTAACTTTTCAAGGGCTTTCGAATGAGCTATAGAAAAGTCATATACGGCTTACTATGTCAGAGAAAAGCATGTATTTCAACAAATTTTGACAGTAAAGCGGTGCGTATGTAAAGTTTACCGCTCCAAAGCGTCAATTTGGACTTAACACACGCATTCATTCCACTGTGCCCCGCTATGCCCTGAACGCCCAACTGTTAAGTTAACCGCTCCAAAGCGTCAATTTGGACTTAACACACGCATTCATTCCACTGTGCCCCACTATGCCCTGAATGCCCAACTGTTAAGTTAACCGCTCCAAAGCGTCAATTTGGACTTAACACACGCATTCATTCCACTGTGCCCCGCTATGCCCTGGACGCCCAACTGTAAAGTTTACCACTCCAAAGCGTCAATTTGGACTTAACACACGCATTCGTTCCACTGTGCCCCACTATGCCCTAGACGTCCAACTGTAAAGTTTACCGCTATAAAGTGTCAATTTGGACTTAACACACGCATTCGTTCCACTGTGCCCCACTATGCCCTGAGCGCCCAACAGTTAAGTTAACCACTCCAAAGCGTCCATTTGGATTTAACACTTGCATACATCCCACTCTCCCCTTTTTTAAAGTTAAACTCTCCAAAGCGTCTACTTAGCATAAACATACAGTCCACTTCCTGTAACCTTGCTGCAACAAGTGACTTTTAGACACTATTGATTTATAATTGTTGATTTATCTTTTGTGCTCCTTACTTAAATGTCCAAACTGACAATTTGGAGCGGTAAACTTTACACTCGTTCCTTAGTGTATCTTGTCTCGCTCTGAAAGCTAGGCGGTCCTCAGAAACCATAAAGAAAAGGCGTACCGCCTAAGGCGGATAACGGTTTAGGTATGCCCCATAACGTACATTGAAAGCAAGGTATATGTCAAAGGTAAAAGTAAACAAGGCTTGTCGCATTGAAAAGTTTACAGCTCCAAAGCGTCTATTTGGACTTAACACACGCATGCTGCCCACTATGCCCTGGACAATAGCTGTAAAGTTTACCACTCCAAAGCGTCTATTTGGACTTAACAAACGCATTCTGGCCACTATGCCCTGGACAATAGCTGTAAAGTTTACCACTCCAAAGCGTATATTTGGACATAACAAACGCATGCTGGCCACTATGCCCCGCCATACCCTGGACAATACCTGTAAAGTTTACCACTCCAAAGCGTCTGTTTGGACTTAACATTGGCACACATCCCATCCTGCCCACTCTGCCCTATCGTTAAGTCTAACGCTCCAAAGCGTCTATTTGGACTACACATACAGTCCACTTCATGCAACAATTGACTACTTATCAAGAATGATTAATAATTGTTCAATATTCTTTTCGCTACAGTAAACGTGTAATTAACTGTTGATATTTCCTAAGGAACAATAATTATTCACCATCAATGGTTTAATATGCAGTCCATACCACATTACAAGAGACGTATACATACGAAAGAACAATGGAAAAGGGAAACGTATGCATACGTAGACTTGGTTCCAGTTGAGACTGTTCTAGTGAAGCGTTGGTTCCGTTGGAGACGGAAACGTTTTCGTGGTAATCTTACATGTTGTTTGACAAAACGTTTTCAAGCTACGATGAAGGGATAATCCATGTACGCATGCATAGCATGTATGTAAATTAGCACATACGACGGTATATGTATATATAAATACGTGTAGCATATACATAGACCATGTCTTACTTGACGAAATTAACGTTGCCGGTGTGTAATATTTTATAGTGTGTTATGCTTCATGTAGAATATTTGAATATCTTAGTTAAATAGCTCAATGTAGAAATTTATGGTAATTTCTTATCTATGCTGTTTCCGTCAGACAGGCTCCATGCCTGCTTCCAGTCACGTAGGCCAAGCTACTCGATGTAACTCTAGCTAGCTGGTACACGAGGTCTTCACCTTATACCTGTTTCTACTCTATACTAATACATACAAACTCTATACACGACACTTTATTTTTGCAAACCATCAGTTAACGCAGCCAAACTTTGGAGTTCACATCAGTCTGCACATCGTTTTTTCCATCACTAATACTAGAAATCTACATCTCAGCTCAGGGGTATATAAGGGCGAGCATTCTTACTCGAGAGTTATTAGTGTTTGTGGTGAGCTGCGAAGAGGTTGTGTGTAAAAGTGTCGCCGGAAACCTACGTTTTTAGTGCTAGTGACAAAGCTTTAAGTGACGAAAGAGAAAATGGCTCAGCCTGGAGGTTAGTTACAAAGTTTGACAGTGTAAAGTGCTGTTTTGTATTTTGATAGAGTTTGTATTTTACTGTTTTTTTTTGTTATTTCTGTGTTTTTGCAGGAAGTCGTAGTATGAAGGCAGTAGCTAGTGACAGTGACAGTGATTTCGAGTCGGGTGTTGGACGAGGTAAGTTTTAAATGTATTTTCTTATTCAGTTTATGGTGTTGTTATCCAAATTTTACACGAGTTAAGCAGTGGTTTGGACTTTACAAGCGATAGATTTTAAGGTTAGAATTGGCAAGTGTACTAGAATGTCCAAAGTTAACATGTGTTAAGCGGTGATTTGGACAATATTTCCAGAAAACTAGTTGATTTGTTAGAAATAATATCAGACAAAGCAACGTTAGCTACTCCAAATTTTACAAGTGTTAAGTGAGGATTTGGACTTTACAAAATATTTTACGATTTTGACACGCTTGCTCACTGTATTGTAATAGAGAAGTATTTCTTGTGCACTATCAAGTCCAAATTTTACAAATGTAAAGCGGGGATTTGGACTTTGGATATCTTGGAAACAAGCCTTGGTATTACAATTAGTTATAATGTTGTGTTTTTCTCCTCCAGCAGGTCCCGCTGAAGGAACCAGTAACGAGATGGATGTCCAGGATGTTGATTACGACTCCAATGGGAACGAGAGTGATCCTGGATACAGTCAAGCTGAACCTCGTAAGAGATTAACTTTGGTGGCTAAACGTAAGGCTACAGGTATATGTTCAACATGGATTTTGTCGTTTTGTAAATCGTGTCAGAATGTATATTTGTAATTTGTTTTTTTAAGGCTCTAATTCTGGATCGGGTGTCAATCTTGCCAACAAGCGACGTCGAAGAAGTTCGGGAGTTGGAGGGGACGGCGGAAGTTCTTCAAAGAAAAGTTCCGAGGGGAACGTACTGGACAAAAAGAATACCAAGTCTCCTTTGCCTTCTTTGGGTAGAGATGTCGAGTATGACGGAACGCAAAAGTTGGACCTGGCCTGGATTTGGGAAGAGATTTTGAACCAGGCCGAGCCTAATGGCAAATTTTTGGAAGATCCTGTGGCCGGTTTGCGAGCCATCGTGAATAAAGTGCAGCAGTTCCTCAGCGAAATGGATAAGATTGCAGTTTTCTTTGACAAGCCCCTTCGACTTACAAATATCGGCTGGACTTCGGTAAGCATTTTCACAAAGCAGTCTTTTCACGTCTCACGGGCTGGAAAATGAAAATGTGTACTACATGGTTGTTGGTTGTTGTAAATTCAGGTCAAGGACTACTACTACCTGCACGCTAAGCGCCCTGACGGCACCAAGAAGGCCAATCACTGTGAGGAAATGATCGGTCGTGTATGCTGGAACGAGAAATGGTTCCAAGTCACATGTGCGATGATTGTTAAGTTGATTGGTAAGCATTCACAGCATTAGGAGGATTTACGCAATATGTTATGAGAGTTGTATTGAAAATGTTGTCTTTTACATGACTAGATGCTCACGATCGTTCGAAACTTCCCTTTTTGGACCGCCGGATTCTTGCAAAAGCGCAACCCATTATTGAGTCTGGATGGCCGATGTGGGCCTTGCCGATTACGCTCCCCGATGAATTCAAGATCCAGTTTCCGGGTTGCAGGACTGAAAATGATCCTCCCATTTCTCAAGCCGACTGTGAGTAAACGTTAAATATTGTTGAATATCTTTGGGTAGCGTATGGTTCTTCAATTTGCCGGCTTCTCTTCTTGTTTTAGATGAGGCGTTCAAAAACTGCGAGTACGATTTCAGTCCCCCAGTTGACGAGCCGGAAGTTGACATCAAACCAAAACTCAGGGTTCGAGTCGACAAGATTTTCGAAGTTATTGAACGCCAAAGTCAGAGATCCATCGAGCTTGACAAGGATCCCCCGGCGGCTACAAAGCTGATGAAAAATCCGGAGGACTTTGACGTGCTATCTGAAGTTCAGAGATTGGAAGAAGCCTTGCCCAAAATTTCATATGACGACCTGGACCGCTACATCAAACACCGAGACGCCGAAATGGAAAGTCGCCGATCGAGAATAAATCTCATGCAAAAGCAGATTTTCAACATGAAGGAGGAGTTGAGCATTCTGAACCTTCAAAAGCTAAAGGCTGAGGCTGAACGCGACCACCGTACGGAGACTGACGCGGCTGACAAGGAAATTGAGGCTGCTTGTGGAGTGGAAGTCAAGTCCACGCTTAACACGTTCAAGTTGCTCGTAGCGAAGGGTAGGTTAGGTGACGACGAAGCCAAGCAAAAGGTTGTTGAGTTAGTCGTTGGTCTACTCGGGGCAGATGGTAAGTTGAATAATAGTTTAGACACATATGACGGGCATGCTACTTCAAACTTTGCTAGTGCAAATGATTATTTTGGATTGTAATTTGTTTGCAGAAGCGCGGTCTAAAAGCAAGGACAAAAGTGGGAAAACCAAAAAGACTGGTAAGACTGATGAGTCGGCAAAGGAGGCAGGCGAGGAAGCGAAGAAGGCAGCTGAGGAGGCTAAGAAGGCGGAGGAAGCAAAGCAGGCAGAGGAAGCGAAGAAGGCGGAGGAAGCAAAGCAGGCTGAGGAGGCTAAGCAGGCTGAGGAGGCTAAGCAGGCTGAGGAGGCTAAAGAGGCAAAGAGAAAGGCTGCCGAGGCAAAGAGGAAGGCTGCGGAGGCAAAGAAGAAGGCTGACGATGATAAGAAGAGGAAGCAAGAGGAGAGAAACAAGAGGGAGGAGGAAAGGAAGAGGGCTGACGAGAAGAAGAAACTCGATGAAGCTAAGAAGAGGGCTCTTGAAAAGATGCAACAGGAAGCTAAGTCGCAGAAGACTGTTAAAAGTGCTCCCAGCACCCCTCAAAAGCCGAGTAAGAACTCCGAAAAGCCTAGTAAGAACCCTGAAAAGCCTAGTAAGAACTCCGAAAAGCCGACCGGCGAAAAACCAGAAAAGACCATCGTACCCTTGGCTGGATCAAGTAAGCAGTCTTCCGATGGGACCGTCATTATCCCGAAAAAATGGCACCTTGGAATGCGGCTAGATGGTTCTTCACGCTCTCAGCAGGACAAGACCCCAACAAAAGTGGTCTCCAAGGTCGTTGTTGAAACTGGCCGACCTTTGGTTGGAGGAGGTCATGCTTCAGAAGGTGAAGACGGAGGGGCTGCTACATCGGACGCCGGAAAACAGCAACCACCACCTGCTGTGACCTCTCCGAAGGCTGCTTCAAGTCAGCGGGAACCACCACCGTCCGATTCTCAATCAATGGCAACACTCGAGGATCCCGATGGTAACGTTCATATGCTGACATTTTCATTTTAACTTGTTAAGGTTGCAAAACTATGCATTGTATGGTCTGTTTTTTCTTAGATTTTGACTGGAATATACTTAAGGGTGGAAGGCCTAAACATATTTCCCTGTCTGAACGCTCAACTCTTCGGGAAGAGCGACTGGCCAAACAGCGTGCTGAGGAGGAGAAACGGAGGATTGCCGAGGAAAAAGAAAAATTGGAAGCTGAGATTGCACTTCGGCAGCAGGAAGAAGCTGCAATTCGAGAGGCTATGGCTAAGCAAGAAAAGGAAAAGCAAAGGATGGAGGAAGTTAAGAAGGGCTGGAACTATGTGACAGGAGTAGGCCCAAACTTAAAGCCACCAGTGCGCAAAGCTGATGTTATCGAATCTGGAGGAAATGACGGTGGTTTAGGTGGTGCGGCTGAATTAGAACCGATGGAAGGGGTGGAATTTTCTGGGAATGAGCAAGTTGGGCAACAGAACGGTGATCCTCAGGCTGAAGCTGAGAACGTCGATAAGGAGGAAGCGAACGACAAAGTTGTTGAGGATGAAGCCATGTCTCCCGCTTTCAATGCTGCGGTGGTTGATGAAGACAACGAGATGGAGATGGAAGCCAACATGTCGGTCGAAGAGGGCGAGGTTGATGAAGTGTCTTCTTCAGCTGTGGTGGGGGGAGAAGTTGGGACTTCCGAACCGGAGAAGGGAGCTTCCGTCCTTGAGACTGATCTCGAAGTGACCGACACCGAAGAGGAAGGAGAATCCGGTGAAAAGGCAGTTTAGAAGGTTGCTGCACTCTAATCATTTTTTAGTTATGACAGTTTTAGTTTCTGTTTTTAGTATAGAGTGGTCGTAGAGTCACTGTCAAAAATGTATTTCAATTGCTACTATTAGCTTTAAAAAATCTTTATGTTACCCATATTATGCTACTTTATGTTGAATTTATGAAGACATTTGATGCTGTTGGTTGGTTTTGTTAAGAATGAGTTGTTGTCAAGCATAAATATGGGACATTTAAAATAAAAATTCATTGAGTATGAAATTGATCAAGAAATGCTGCATTTTATTAACATCAGAATAATATATAGCATCGGCATATTAAATCATAAGTGAGGAAAAAATCATAGTCGTTAGGTGTTTTTCTTTTTCTTACATCGTTAATCTTATACGGAACCTTTCAAATGAGCTATAGTAAAATCATATACGGCTTACTTTGTCAGAGGAACATGCCTCGGAAGTTGGTCATGGTGTTTGGAGTGGGAACTTGATGTCTCTGCCTATTGCTCGAGAAGCCCCATTTATTGGAAAATTCTAATCGGTTCGGTATAAAGTACTTTTCAAGGGCTTTCGAATGAGCTATTATAAAGGAATGTACGCTTTTCCTAGTCAGAGTAACATGCATAAGGTGTTGGTGATGGTGTTTGGAGTAGGAACTTGATGTCTCTGCCTATTGCTCGAGTAGCCCCATTTATTGGGAAATTCTAATCGGTTCGGTATAAAGTACTTTTCAAGGGCTTTCGAATGAGCTATTATAAAGGAATGTACGCTTTTCCTAGTCAGAGTAACATGCATCAGATGTTGGTCATGGTGTTTGGAGTGGAAACTTGATGTC